>JAJKFJ010024028.1:0-22406 GCA_027382625.1 Tetmemena sp. SeJ-2015 | reverse complement strand
TACGCCTGAATAAGCATGCGAAAGTGAATCGGCTGAGTAGTTCACTAGTGCAACTGTACAACTGAGGTGTAACGGATTTTTAAAAGTACGCCCTAATTGTACTAATGCACTACTCAACTGAATGGCATAGTTATAATCTAATAGATGGAATTCAAACTACAAACTATTTAATTCAGGCGGGGGGGTATTTAACGCACTCCAACGAATTAATTATTTATTTTTTAATTTTGAAAATCAATTCTAAATTTATAATATCACAATTTTTTAGAACTAAGAAATTGTTGTCCCTCTTCCATAAATCTATGATCCTTATAAAGACGAGTATTTCGTAGCCAGTCTAGATTGCAAAGAAGCTCAAGTATTTGTGAATCTAGTAGACTCTTTCTCACTTCAAATAACACCTTCTTCAAACTCATTTACACTATTTTACATTTTTAATTTGGTAAATATCAGTGCAAAATTAAATTGACAGATAAAAATCAACATCCAAAAAGTCAAGACTACACCGTCAACATAATTATTTTCCAAATCATTTTAATTGTACAATCTGTCAAGAGTAAGCAAATAGAACAAGAAATTTTAGAGAATATTTATGAGACAAATTATTTTAATTTTAAACACCTCGAATACACTTAAAGCAACCTTGACTATCAATAAACTTGGAGAAGCTATTATAAAGTTCAACCAATAAGTAACCTACTAAAAATATAATTTAAATTAAGTTCCATTTTTTTTAATTAAAACTAAGAGATATGCCCCGACTTTGACATGTATGATATACAGATCTCAATTGTGTGGAGGTAGTAAATTTCTGTTTAATATTAAATCTTAAAAAATAGTAACAAAAAGTTAAAATAATAAATTACAAAGGTCAATAATTATAATTCTAAAACCTTAAAAAAGAAGTGTTTTAATACGCTACGAACTGAAATTTATGGATTCAAGTAGATCCCTAAAAAAAACAACTTTAACTTTTTTAGGGTAGAAGCGAAATTAATAAAAAAAAAAGATTACTTTAAAAACATTAAAATAAGAGGATGCGCTTTATATTAACCAATTTTTTATTTTGGAAAGGTAATAAAAGTCAAAATAAAGCGGCGACTAGATGAGTTGGGCAGTAACCAATTGCTATCTTGATAACATAAGAATACAAATAAAATTCTATGGGCCTCTTCAGATCTCATACTAGTATACTGATCAGCTCTAAGTGATATTCATTAAGAATGGGCTGATTAGAGAAACTCACAGTACTAAGCCCATTGGATTTAATTACACATGCAGCTGCGCTATTCCTTAAAATATATTTCTTAGTAGATAGACCAGAAAAGTATTTATTACCCTTAAATCTTTTGTAGGCATCCTGTAAATTTAAAAGCTAGAATTTATAGTTATCAATAAATATCAGAAGTTTACTAAATCATTTTATATCAAATAATTATATTTTTAATATTAAAATCAAAGGAGCATTAGCCGTAGGAGAGACTGCGATGAAAACATTTGTAATAGGAAACTTTTTTTTAGAGATTATTATAAATAATGAAAATAAATATAGTGTAAATGGTTCATAAAAGCATCATAAAGTTTCCTTTATGAAAGTTAAATGCTATTTAAATTTAATTCAAGAGTTAAGGACAAGAAAGAGAGAATACTTAGAAATTCAAGAGATTTTTATTTTATAAATATATTCACAAACTTTGCTATGAATCTTTTGATGTAAAATTTTTAGTATAAATTCTAGTTTAGGTCATAAAGTTTGTCGTTCCTCTGGGGTATGATAAATAATCTACAGCTTATTCTTGTAATTATTATTTTTGAAATAAAAATATTAAAATGAATTAGATTATATTGAATGCCTCTATTTGAGATAGACTTTCCAACTAATGTTGTTATGTTTTACAACTTCCTGGTTTCAGTGAGTACTTTTGATGTCCTCCCAACTGATTCAATAAACTAAGGTGTGTTTGGAATATAAAGTGGCGATGATAATGATGATACTAACTCATAGGAAAGTTTCAGCACTAATTTTGACGATATGGATATCTATTTAAAGCAAAATTCTTTCTTCTCACACTTTAACTGATTAATGCTATCTTTATAAAATTTATTTTCAAGCTATGGATCTCTAGATATTATTGAGAATATGGGAAGCATGTTCTATTTCTACCTTATTATAATTGCTATCTACACCATTGTCATACTTACTAAAATATTTCAGCTAAAGCGACTACATGAATGGATGAAAAAGAAATTTGTTTTCAATTTGCTGCTTAGATTGTTTCTTGAAGTTTATAAATTAATAATTTATTTTATCTTCAGATAGCAATTTCAAGTATGATCTGCTTCAAAAAAGTAACCTCACATTTCATTTTGAGCTAAAATATTTTAGACTGACGTAGAGAATTAAGAGAAGCAGTTTTCTACTTTGAACTGCGCAGTTATGTTGACTTTTTTAGTATTCTATCCAATGATGATTGCTTTTGTTGCTTTAAAAAATTTCACTAAGGTCGAAGATCCATAATTAAAGCAAACTATTTTAATTTATTGGAAGTCTTTTTGAAGGCCTTGACGCGAGAAAGAAGTTGGCAATCATTTATAATTCCCTTTTTACTCTTAAAAATAAACTTAGAAGGCTGCTAACTTCAGCTCTTTGTTTTTTCTTGGTAAAATATCCAGTGTTTTAGATGTAACTTAAATAATAAAATTGTTTATCTTTTCGTTATTCTTAATTCATTGTGGATGGTATATTCTCTAGCGGTCAGACCTTTAGAAACTCAGACTCTTAACAATTTGGAAATCTTCAATGAGATTCTAAATTTAGATTAAAATACAGCAAAAATATACAGCCAATTAGTTACTGTTATATAAATTCAACATTTTATTGTAAAACACTTTTTCTTAATAAATGAATATGTATTGCTCAATCCTTTTATTAAACTTTGTAAAAAATTTAAAATAAAAAATCTTAAATATAAAAATGAATCTTAATTAAATTTAAAGAAAGGACTCATAAATCAATAATTTGTTATAAGATCATGAACAAAAGTCATAATAAAATTACTTCTTTATATTTGTCTTAAAAATTTGGCCACTTTTTAATTTAAAAATAGAACATCTGATAACTTTATATGCATCTTAATGAGATTTAAGATAAATACATTTGATTTTCCTGCTTGTAATAAGTTACAGCATGTTCTGTTTTTAGTCGTTCATTGAAGATCCAGCTATCACTATTCAAATAGGTTACTTAATGATTGCGCTCACTTGCTTGAACTTGTTTTCCAACATGCTTGTAATCTTAGCAGCCTCAAAACAAATAAACTATATACATTTCATATTTATATCTCATATCCAGCTATGAAAGCAGGCATAAAAGCTCTAATTTTAAAAGCAAAAAATATGACTAAGAAAACTTAAAAAACGAAACTTTACTAAAATAAAGATAGTAGTAACTTGGTTACAGAACAGAGAATAAATGAAGTGATGAAGAACTCTACTCAGTTAAAAACTTAAAGGAATTAGGTATAAGACGATCTAGAATAATTGGAAAAGAATCTGGACATGCAGTAAAGTTACTCTATGGAAGATATGACTGCATCTCATGACATAACTGACAACAATTCGCTGAGAAACTATTCAAATAATGTTTGAATTAAATTATAGGCTATTTAGTTTTTACTTTTCTATATCATGATAGATCCAGGATTGCCACTATAATCTTATATTTATAGAGCAATTGATTGAGAATGAAGATGTAAATTTCAATCGTAAATAATTAGAGAAGGAGTAATAGATATCTTTGAGATTTAGAAACCCTAAAATAACTCCAAAGAGTAAACCAAAGCAGGAGTAGTCAAAGTTTTTTCCTTAGTTTAGAAATAAAAACATTCAATAGAATTCGCAAGGGAAAATAAATGAAGATATCGGTTACAGACAAGATAAAAAGCATGGCATTGATGACTTTAACCAGCAAAATTAACGGCCAGTTAATAAGATTTTGTAGAATATTATTGCTTTTATAAATGAAAAGAAAATTATTTTTATCATAAGCAATAACAACTGCAATAATGACCTTGCTTTTATTTATTTGTTTTATTTTACTTAGCTTTCCAAATATCGAATACTTAATATACATGAAAGACGAGCAATTGCCTTATTTAAAGTATAAAGAAATTTATTAAAAGAAATATTTTTTTTTTAAATTAATTTTTACCTTATTAACATTTTATTTTCAAATTATAAAATAATCAATTAATTGTGAATGTAAGATAATTAATTTCCTAGTCGTTTAAACTTACATTACAGAAAAATATTGTGAAGATTTTTTAAATAGAAATATAACGGAGAAAATAGTTTCACTTGCAGATTAGTGCGTTGACTTATAAGAAAACTCTAAATATTTTATTCAGAGATAGTTAGTACTTATGAAGCAGAAATTAAAAATATTTATTAAAAGTATTCAAAGGTTATTTTAGATATAACTTCTTTATCGCCGCGCTTGATTATATCCACCATTTAACCCAGAAGTCGAATCCTAAGCTAATATTGCCATTTTATTAAACTTATTAATCCTAAAATCCTGATTCTAAAGATTTGTAGAATGGATAGATATTGAGAAGAAAAAAATTAATTATCATTTATTTAATATATCTTGTTTTTATAATAATTACACTACTAAATCTTTTTAATGTTAGTTATAAATCTTAATTCATTTTATGATAATAATTATTTATATTCACTTAATTTATTAGAGTAAATTAATATATCTGTGTTGGAGTGTTTTATTATAAATTCCTCCTTACAATGCTTCTATAAATGTGTAAATTCTTAAAATAAATAAGAATTTCGCAATTTAATTAAGTAAAAGATAGATTCCTCTTAAATTCAATGAAAAATAACTATTTTTATTTTAAAAGAATTATAATGCTTCCAAGATTACTAAAGTAATTATTCGAAAGAGATTCAATTAATTTTCTTTAAATTGCTTCTTCATCTTAATTATTAATATTTCCTTTATTTCATCCGCTCTAATAATCTTAATCAATGTTAAATAGTTTGCAGAAGTTTATATCTCTTAACATTTGTAATAAACTTCAAGATGTTAATTTCCTAATTACTTATTTTAGTTCTTCATTTCATAAATTAATCGAAAGACTTCTTAAAAAATATTTGAAATTTGCAAAGAAAGAATTTTCTCCTTTAGAATTGATGATTTTACATGCCAAGTATGCATTGAAGGGAAATTTACCCCTTTTTAATTGGAACATCCTTCAGCTTTTCGCTCTACCTAAATAACGCACTTTAAATTTTGTGACGTTAATGATTCAGCATTAGGAGATAAACCTAAAAGGTAAAATTAATATTTAGGCTCTATTCTTAAAATAAAATTAAACATATATATATTCATTTATTTACATAAAATATAAAATGCAAGTATCAAATCAACACAATTTATCATAGTTCACGATAAGAATATAAATGAGATATTATACTGGCACCTTCAAATTACCTTTAGTTATTATAGAATTTATAATATAAGAGCAACAAATTTATTTAATCCTTTTCTTTCTAAGAAATAGGTTATTTTATGCGGTCTTCTAAATTAAATAATTACTTAGTCAAAGATCATTGCATAGCAATCATATTTTTGCCTCTAAGAAATTTGAAAGGGTTATTCAAGTGAGTCTTTTTTTTACATATTAAATAGATTAAATAAATTCTTCTTTTGGAACTACATAGCTATAACAGAATAGAATATTTCATGAGTTATTTTTTAAGAAATAATATATAAGTTTATATTTCACTTCTTTTTCCTTGTAAACTTTAAAAAGAAGTATCAATTTGCCACTCTTTAGTTTATTGAGCAAAAAATTGATTTTTTAAAAAAAATTTAATTTCGACAAAAAGTTATTTACTTTTAATATTGTAAAAATATTACTTCTTCTAGAATAATAAATTAGACCCTTTTAAAAAATTTTCTTTATATCCATTTATTTGTTCTTTATTACTTCTAAAGCATCATATGCTTGGAAGTATGTTTAGAATTATAAAATCTGGGAAAATCTTTTTAATTTGAGTCTAGTGAAAAACAATTTAAAAAAATTATTAGAAAAGTAATTATTGTGATAAATCAAAATGTAAATTCAATGAGATTGGGGCAGTTTAACTTAATTTGAGCTAGCACCTAAACCTTTAAGGCTTCCAATAACTGTACCTAATTCTTCTTGACTGCCTCTTGCATCCAAATGTAATTCAATTTCTGGCAATTTCTGATTATAATGTCGCTCAGCTCTTTCAATTTGTCTTCGTTTGAGTGAATTAGTAATTTCCCGTGATTCAGGAATAAAATTAGAATAATAATGATAAATAAAGTTCAGGTTCAAGAATCTAAGCTTAGGATGGATTGAGACCGCCTCAAACAGCTATCTTAAGCCGTTTTCATAATCTACCTAGCAGCCCTCTATCTCAAGCTTTTGAATGGTTCTAAGAAAGCATAAAATTATTTTTTCTATTCCCCTTGAGGAAAGGTACAACACCCTAATCGATAACAGTCCCTACAAGTTGACTTCCATTAAGTCTAATGAATCTCAAGGGTTGAGATCTCTCTGCACTCCTTCTAAGTAGTTGTGGGAGCATATCTGAAGTTTCAAATGTACACTGTTAAATACTCAAGTCTGCTAAATTATCCCTTGAAGTAATATTTTCGATCAGCTGATCAAAGTTCATTTCATCAAAAGAGAAATTTTAAAGCTCAAGACCTTTCAAATTTGAAAGCATACTTAGAATTCCATTCAAGTAAAGCCATTTTAGTCTTTGAATTGTTTTTAATGACATTTAAAATTTTTTAATTTAGGAGCTTCTCATTTAGAATTTAGGTTTCTGAGAAGAGGATGCTCTCAAAGAAAGAGTTTCAAAAGTGCTATTGACCTCTTCAAATTCAAATATTTCTGCACCTGGCCCAATTAATTTGGTGCTAAGCATCTCACAATGAAGATGTTTTAAGGTTTTATTTTGACTCAAGCCTCTGAGAAATTAGAAGCGGTCTGCTACTTATATCTTCGTCAATTTCAAAGTTTCTACTCCTTGATATATATAATTGATTAAGTCTAAGGAAGTCTTCAATAGGTTTGTTATTGTTTTTAAAATTGTATATTAATTACATTTATTTTTAAGTGAATAACATATCTCTAAGTTCTTTAGTTTCGTGCAAGAAGTGAGAGCTTCAAATATCGGCACTATCATTTCTTAGTAAAATTATTTTTTAAGTCTTCATTATATTAAATTTTATAGAGCACATATTGCAACTGTTTTAGTTGAAAATTTTGAAAAGCAGTTTTTAGAAAATTTCTAATAGCTTTTTACTTAAAAGATCATTTTATATTTCTTAGGCCAATTCAAAGATAGTCAAGGTTTTAAGGTGCATAAAATCTTCAGTGCGTGGAATGATATTTATGAATCTACCCCTAGATTCAAAATCATTAACTTAAGGAAGGTGCTAGAGAATCTAAAAGTTTGTAGATCCAAAAGCGATTTTGATTCTTCTCAGATTAGGAAGACTCTAAAAGAATTTCAACTTCTCTTATAGACAGTCGTGGTCCTCAGATATACCTATATCTAGCTCAGTTAATTCAGTTAAACTCAATGTAAAAGATAGATTAATTATCTAATTATTAGAAAGTTAAATCAAGGACCTGTGAGATGACATAAAAATCGACTTGACTGGATATGGGAATTAACATGTCAATAAATACTGCTTTTGTTACGAGGCGTTTATCCCTCTGGAGACGTTTTAGATTAGTAATAAACAGTATTGAATAATGAAGATTACTTAAATGAAGGGTGCGTGGGTTATGTGATATAATAGTTTAACATATTTAATACCCTTACTTAGCTAATCCTATATTTTTGTAATAATAAATTAATTATATAACTTGGTAGGCATTTCTCAAGGAGTGGCAGACTTGAATAGTTGTTGAAGTTTATGGCCAGCTTTTAAAGTCCTCTGGTTTGAGAAATGATTCTCTAGCAAGTTTCTGAGAATTCCTCAATTTGCTTATCGAAGTAAGTTTGAATTAAGGAAAGCTCTTTCAAGTTCTGGAGTTTGGGGATTTGATCGAAGAGATGGACATAGTTGTGATCGTAGTCTATTTAGAGTGACTAGATATTTGGGTACTTCTCAGCAACAAATAAAATTTGAGGAGTCAGCGTTTTCAACTAGGAATTGGAGGATCTCATTAGTATCGTAAAGTCTCTAAAGTATAAAGCCTTTGGTCTTCGAGAGAAGGATATCTAGGGTTTCTATATTGGATTTGTTCTGCTCCTCCATAGCCTCATCGATTAAAGTAAGTTTGAAAGCTTTGTTACCAAACTGTATTCTGTTAAAGCCCAAGCTGTTAACCGCAAATTCTCTCGCCACATGAAGATTGTCTGTGGGGAATATGAAGGCCAAGAAATCTACCACTTGGGTTTCATGGGCCCTCATGAAATGAGAATTGTTTAGGTTAAACACTACTTGCTGCTTGAGCGGGCATATACAAAAGCTTTGGAGCTGGGAAATGTTGTTATTGATGTACTCTTGTCCTCTCTTGCTCAATTGTCTTATCTAAGAGAGATTCTAATTCAACTTATCTACGTAGGAGAAGATTAAATTTTATTCTAAAAATAATTTTTCAAACATTTAATGTAAAATTGGTAACAAAAATTTATTGTAAGCAAATACCTCCAAGCTTGCAACTATTTAGTCATCGAGCTATGCTAATGAACCCACCCCCCTAATAATTCTAAGTAAAAGGCAGCAGTTACTGAATATTTTCGAAGAAAAAGCTTGTTAACTTGCTTTAAGAGACACTCATTAATGGGTCCGTTGAAAATTATGCTGGTTCAAATGCATAAGGGCAACCTTCAAGCTTCAAGGCTGATTAGTTGACCATAGATCTAATTCTTCCATATGTATAATGTTTAGAAGGGAGTGGGATGCCATTTTTTCATTATTTGTCAATTCTGCTAGCAACAACAACTACCTTTTTCCCAGAGCTTCAGAGCCATTCAAACTACTCTTCTAAATTCAGAGTCTCAAACTGTCAGACTCTAAAAATAAGATAATATGAAGAAGAAAACGCAACTAGCAGGAATATTGAGCAATGGATCTTCCTAACCCTCAGCTGGCTTTAAATACCATGTCGAGAGTCATTTATTTTTATTTTATAATTTATTTACAAATATTAGTATACTTTTTTAATTAAATTGTAAAAACACAACAACAACAACAAAAACTTTAAAATATATTCAATCAGTGGTTAGAATAAAAATTATGTTATCTTGTTTTGAGATAGAAGTTTTAGGACTAAATTTTTAAAATTTTAAATTTATATGGCTTGGATTTTTTTAAAGTAATCTACTTCAAGTATTAAAGATATATTTAAGTCAATTTTTAATTAGACTCGATTGATTAAAACTGCAATAAATTTAATGTTAAGATAAGAGTTGTTAAAAAGGAGCTTTTAAGATCTTTTATGAGATGGAATGGAACTTATTTTGAAGATTACATTCTCTTTTTATTAATAACTGTTTTAAATTTAAAACGAGCTCTTTTATATGATGAATAAGTCAGCATTTTATGTCAGAAATATCTCATTATCAAAGTAATTCTGATGAATATTTCTCATCATAATTAAGAATTTCAATAATTATTCCGATATAATTTATTAGTAATAGCTCATAAAAATACAAAATCACTGATTTTTTTTATATTAAGATTTATTTTAATTTTAGAAAGTGAGTTTAAAATAACTTACCATAATTAACTTTTTTAATTAAACAATACTAAATAAATTTTACCAAAAAGAATGCTAATTTTTGAAGAGAATACTGTGAGTTCTTCATTTTAAGATTTCAAATTATAAATTTGTGAAGCAGAACTTATTTTTTAAAGAAACAATATTATATAATTTTATATTTTCATTAAGTGAATTTTTATTTTATTTTACTTTATTTGATTGATTGATTGAAAGTAATTTTAACTTAGCTAGCCAACAGATATGAGCACTGTTTATTTTAAGAATTAAAAACAATTTTTAAAATAAAAATTAAGGAACCTCTTTTTCGTATATTTTATGGGTCTTAAAAGAATGTATTAAATTTGATATAATTGATAATCTATAAGTTTTCATGTTAATAATTTGAGATAAAGTTTCTAAGATTAACTAAAAATAATGGGGGGGGGGCCCTTTCCTCGACAGTAAAATTTTATAATGAATAAAGGTAAGATAAAATACCTTTAAAGGATAATTTTCGCTCCTAAATCTGATTATTCTAGTGATAGAGGCTTGCTCGAACTTCTAAGGCTTCAAATTTTAATCCTAATTCAGTTTGTTAGAGTTACATAAAATCTATATTTTAAGTTAATTTTTCTCTATTGTAAAAAACTTAAAGTGCAATTTTTAAGTAGTACAGCATTTTTGAACAAATATCATGCTTTAGCTAAAAGCCCAAAGAAATAGTGCTGGAAAATTGCACCATTATCCCCTTAATCATCATTAATTAAATTTTTGTTATACGTGTGGGCTTTCATGGGAAGTGGCACAACTGATCAACGAGTTACGCCTGTGAATTAACTTTAAATCGATTAAGTAATAATATGCCCGGGTTAGGGGTGCTTAATTCCTAATTATTACAATAAAAAAAATGTTGTTATATCAAAAATGCTGTACTATTTAAAAATTGCACTTTAAGTTTTTTACAATAGAGAAAAATTAGCTTAAAATATAGATTTTATGTAACTCTAACAAACTGAATTAGGATTAAAATTTGAAGCCTTAGAAGTTCGAGCAAGCATCTATAACTGGAAAAATCATATTTAGGAGCGAAAATTATCCTATAAAGGTATTTTATCTTACCTTTATTCATTATAAAATTTTAATCTCGAGGAAAGGGCCCCTCCCAAAATAATTATCATTAAATTTTTAATTACTTCATTTCTAAACTACATCGGTCTCATTATCCGAATTAATATAACGGCAAAGATGCTATCTCTTAAAATTATATTAACCCGGGTCAGTTATATAATGATAAATATCTTTTTTTTTTATTGTGCTTTAATATTTGAGCTCTTTAAATTGCTCCTCTTCTGTTTGTTTAGTTTTAAGTAATATATAAAATGACTAGGTATTAAAGCTTTTAGGATAACGCGTTTTCTGAAAAATTAATCTCAGATAGAAAGATCACTTTAAAAACTTTGTCTTTGTTTTTCCTCTTCTTATTTGGGTAAGATAAAATCTCAGCCTAACCTTTTAGAGCAAATGAGGTCGTCAGCTAAATTTGCTACGAATAGCGGATCTACCCTTAACTGTTTGGAACAAATAACGCCGCTGCTGCGACAGTAGATACCTAAATAACATGCTTGGACTTTTCTGATGTTAGTGAATTAGCCCTAGGAGGACAAACCTTAAACACAGATTACTACAGTGGAGCTATTCATAAATTATCAAACTTTAATTAGTCATTAAATAGCATACAAATCTGAAATAGTTGGTCAAATCCTCGACCTTATATCATAGTTCAGGATAATAAATAATTTCAAAGTGTAAATCAAATAATAGTTAAAAATTATGATAAGGGAGCCACCGCAAAATTTGGAAAGATATTTGATCAAGTAGCTAATAACATGATACAAAAAATATTAAAGAAATTATTAAATTTAAAATAAAATTAATTGATTAGTTCAAAAATGGATATAAATAGCAGTTAGATATCATCAGATTATGGAAGAAAAGGGAATTCAAGGTGTCCATTTTAATGAAGGAGAAGTGAAAACAAACTTTAAATGTCATTTGATTAGTTATCAAGAAGATGAAAAATATTAAAATCGCCAAATCAAAGCAAGGTTCAGTCATGTCAATTTCTCTAATGCATATGAATGGCTAAATTTTGTTAATTATTACAATTGATGCTTTAATATATATTGCAGCTATACTTATAAAATTTTTTAAGAAGATATCATTAATTGGGAGTGAAAAGATAAGTTTAGAGAGAGCATACAATTCATCTTATTGAGAAAAATTGGAGACTTTCTGCTAATTTTTATCACTGTTTTTATGGAATTTTAAATTAAATTTTGGCAGCTAAACCTTTTACCCGACTTTTGTTAATTTTCTCTTGTACTTGTTTTTCAATATCAATAATGCCCTAATTCTTAAAAGTATTTTTATTTTTAATTTAGTTTTAAAAAAGAATTTGAATATATTTCTAAAAATGATTGATATCAAAGAATAATTCTATATTTTTTTGATTGTGGAGTTGAAGTACACTCATGACTATAAGATGATAGTCGCGCTATTTGATAATTTAACTCCCTGCTCCATATTTATTTTTAATCCTTGGTATTTTTAAATTCTAGTAGTGGGGCACTTATCAGATATTTCCAAGTTTCCAATATTGCGCCTTTATCGATACCCTCGTCCTTATATTCTTCAATTTAAAGATTATATTAATAGTAATTTTATTCAAGAGTTTCTTTTAAATTTTAAAATTACAGTCACATATATTAAGAAATAAATAATTAAATGGCAATAAATGGATGGTCTAGGCTCATTGTGGTTCTAATACTATATATCCTAAATAAATTATAAGTAAAAGTAACCTTAATCAAAATTAAATGAGCTTAATATCATAAGAGGAGATTTATTCTAAAATTCAAAATAAAATTATTTGGCTTATAATTATTATCAAAGATTTCATAAAGTAGAGAGAAAATCGATTGCTATTTAATTTCATTCTTAAATTTACATGATTTACTCTATAAATAAAAAGCATATTTTACCTTCTTTTTAAATTCTCATGAAATTATATTCATTTTTATTTCTTGATTCTATTTAAATAGATTAAGAGAATGATGAACTATTGAGCTAGAAGAAACACTTAAGTTTGCACCAATCTAGGTCTATTTCAAAATCTTATTTTTAAAAAATAAAATCACATTTATATTTCTCTCATCTTATTCCTTTTTAAATTAAGTATTTAAATGCTGGCACGGGCTCAATGAGATCTACAGTTATGAAATTAAGCTATATTGAGATTGCCACTGCAACTTCTACCTCAAAATAATTTCAACTTGACTCCAATTATTTTAGAAAAATATTAATAAAATTAATAAAAACGATAGTTTTAATTTAGGAATATTATAGCTATTCCATGAAGTACTACAAAAATGGAGTCTCATCAGATCAGTTGATTATTTCATTCATGAAAGACACCGACGACCCTTTCCCCTTCGGTATTTTCAGTATAAACCCATCCACTACAGCAGTTTCCTGGGTCAAGAAATTATTATTTAAATCAACTTTTAGCAGTGGCTATTCAATTTATTAATTTTCATTTACGACATCGATGCAATCCCAAATTTCTACGATTTTAAAAAATTAAAAAGGAAAATTTTAAGTTGCAAAATTTAATCTAAATTATTTAAATTGATACATACTTTAAACCAAAATAATAATCGAGTGAAAAATTAAGAGCCTGATTGTGAAAGCGAAAGAATTTAAAATTTGAAAATATAAATTTATAGGTTTAAATATATGATAGCCCAATAGACTTCATAATGACTTGCGGCACAAATACCTAAAGCTTATTATTGTCGAGGTAATATTTCTTCCTTTAATATAAAATGACAGATTCAATACCGGTGCGGGAACAAGTGTTAGCTATGTGAGAGGAAGTTCTGCATCACTCTACTCTTGTGCAGATAATTTATTTTTAGGATTGAAGGCTATCTCTAAGGATATCTCAGTTGGATTATTACGCTTTATAATTTATTTATCAATCAAATTTTAGTTTAAAAACTTAAATTTGTTAACATTCTTTAAATTATTTATTATTTTAGCAAACAAATTAATGATTTAGAGATTAATATAAATTATTATTTATTAGAATTTATAAATTAGAAAGATAATTTCATTTAGTCACATAAAATAACTGTACAGAGGAACGCTTTAATTATTTCAAACATTTTCATTTAGAGAAGCTAATCTTTTGGCTCTTTAGCTTGATTATCCCTTGGTAAGTGTAATAATTTGAAAAAGTGGGTGTTTGTAACATGCTTAAACGATAAGCTTAAATAAAAGTAGAAGTTGCCAAGACATCTTTGCTTTAGAAAAGAACTTTATTCAATTTTAAGCCCAAACCTCTCAAGAAGTCTCGATAGAGGCCGAAATTGTATTACTAATTTAATAATGCACAAAGACTGTCGAAATACTTACAAAGTACCAAACGTAAGGAAATATAGCAAGGATTTGATTTCGAACCTTTTTTGAAAAATAATTTAAGTTGTTGGTAACTTCTCACACTATCGAGTTTTTAATTGAATCTTAGAGCCTTAACCATTTTTTTAAATAAGTTTTCCAGCTGTGAATGAGATTTAGGGTGAAAGTGGAAAAGAGACAGCTCTATTCAATTTTTCAGATTTTTCCTCCCTGCCTTGTAGAGATAGTAGTATTAGAGCTGAATAAGTGCCTCCCCAAGTAGTGGTTTCTTAACTTACTCTTATTTTTATTTAGCACTTTAGGATTGCTAAATATTCTAATATACTTATTTAATGGATTCTATGTAGACAATCAAATTCCATAGAAAATATATTTCTACAAGGCAGACTGGAGCTCTGGCATGAGTTTAAAAGAAAATCTCCTCTCTTCCCTGCCATCTGGAGTCAGCTCTAATTATTTGTCAACAAAGAGTTATATAAACAAAAGTTTATAAATTAAAGGGTGTAAACCATTTTGAAAATAAATTTAACTCGTATCAAAAATTATAAGTTTAAGAGAAATTATTAAATTAGAAACTCTAAATAAATATTAGAAATTAAAAAATTAAGGATTGCTTTATATGGCCATGAATGACGGCATCGAATCTTGCTAATTTTCAAAGTTAGTATTATAGCTAAAAGTTATTTAGAATGTTTAAATTAAAAAGCGCATGATTTATGGTGATCCTCGAAGCCTTAAGGGAATAAGATTACTACCAAATAAACGAAGATTAAAATTATTTATTATCTCTCCAAGGATAAACAGGACAATGAAGTAACAACGGTTGTAGTTAGGAGTAGTGACTCCGATAGATTATAATTTATCTTATAGCAAGAGAAAGTATTTAAGGCTTGACTACTAATAATTTTTTCTTCTCATTATTTAGAGGTGTCCCACAATATGGTCTCTCATATCTAGAGGGAAGACTAGGTTTTTTATCTGCTCCTGCAATTTCTCAAATACCAGTTTGGTTTTAATTGAATTTTTAGTTTAGATCAATAGAGTTGAAGTGCTCAGAAAGATTGGTCAAATGTGTATCTAAATAATTCCATTGTATTTTTTCTTCATCGTATGTCTCAACTGGCTCTCTAAACTATTAAACTTGATAAATATTATTTCATTAAATTATTATCTTAGAGTATTATCTATAATTTTATTTAATTTGAGCTACATTAAGTCTGAATTAAACGGGTACTTTGTTTTTTATTAAAAAATAAAATTGTCGGAGGCATTAAATAAAGTGGCCCGTATTCTATAGGGCATGTCAGCTAAATAGGATTCGTAATGTCTAATAGACCAGAAAATTCTTGCGATGGTTTTGTAGTATCTATGACCCCAATACCGATTTAAAAATATAATTAGTAATTAGTAAATATTATATATTATTCAAATTAAAAAACCTATTTAATAATACGAATAAAGACGGAAATAACTGAAAATTCTGAATTCAAAGGTAGAAATTATTAGTAGAAATTTTAATTAAAATCGGTGATTGGTTAAAATAATAAATGGAGAGTTGCAACTTCGTGTCAGTTAAAATCAAAGATTTACCATTGATCTGCAGCTTGTTCGATAGCTTATCAAAAATTAATATGAGCTTATTCTTTAATCATCTTCGTAGCACCTCTCAGCAGCGAGATATGATTCACGCACTCTTCTTCATCATCTTCATCATTTTCATTAAAACCTGTGTCTCTTTACTGAGCTCTCCCACACAAAAGTTGTAAGGATAAAAAGTTGTTAGAATTTGATTCTGAATCGAATGGTCTAATTAATATTTAAATTGGAGACACTTCAACTGTCATTGATTTATTCCATTTTAATTTAATATCTAATTTAATTCTCTTTTTTATTAAATTCTCAGCTATATTATATTCTTTAGTTTTTCCTTGATAAACTACTTCAGTCTTATTGGTAACTCGAAGAGTTTATCATACACGAATATTTATAGTGAAGAATTTAATGGAAAATAGAAGGTAGTAGGAAGTGAAATAAATAGGAAGCAAAGCAGTGGCAGTTGACTTTTCAGGTTTTATTTCTCTGTGAACTATATTCTATTTGCGCATGACATTAATTTAACGTTAAAATATTAAATTAATTATATTAGGTCTTAGAATTAATTAAAAAAGATCTCTAAAGTCGCCCAGCCTATAATGATTTGTGAACTTATTTTCATCTCTAAATCTCTTAAGGAGTAGAAAAAGTAATGGTAACTTTTAAATAAAAATCGAGGTCTATACGAAAGCATTTCGAAGTATATGAGTAGAATATGAATAGGTGATCGGGAGTAAGAGATATTTGAAATAAATAAGAAACTAGATCTTGATTGAAGACCTCATGACCAGAGGGTTAACAGCTAGATGAGTGTTTTTTTGGACCAAGGTTCAACTCCCACTAGTCAGCCTCTTTTTAAAAAAAATTTTCCGACAAATAATTATAACAGTAATAGCAACAATAGCAATAGTAGTAACAGTAGTAATAGTAACAATAATAAAAGAAATGATATGGAAGACGATGACGATGATGAAGATGAAGAAAATTAATTAGCGGAAGAATAGTTTCAAAAGAGGAAAAGTTGGAAAATAAATAAGAGATGTTTCAAAAAGTGCAAATTAAATCTGATACAGTGAGGCTCAAAAGTACGCAGTTCAAGATCATGGCAGTTATAAATATAGAGATGTCTTTATTAATTAAACCATCAGATCTTTTATACATCTCTTTTTAACAATCTCTCTAATCCATTCATATTCTACCTATAATGAGCAAAATTAGCAAATTAATTTTCCTTTAGCCTTAAGGATTATGCAATTCTTTTAGACTTTAACATTTTGAGAATAAGTGTTCATGGCATTTGTGAAATATTTATAGCTGTTTTGAAATGAAATTTGTCTCTATAAAATAATATAACAATACTAGAGTGTATATAGTATGTTTAAATATTACCTCACATTTTATATTTTCTTATAGGATTTTAACTTATTATGATAAAAATATTCCTATAGCTACATTTAACTTTTCAGTGATTTAGGTATTTCTTTAATCAAGTAATGATTTTTATTAATTATTCAAAATTAGTTCTTATTTATAGATTGTAGCACTGTCTTTAGCTGCTTACTCTGGCACAGTATTTACAGATGTTTACACTTTAACAACTACAGCGACCTCACTTTCTAAAAATAATATCTTTGAGCTTTGGCGCTCTTAACTGTTTGGTGGTTGACTTTACCCTGAATATTTTAATCAATTATTTTTAAAATAATTTTTTTAATGAAATAAAAAAATTTAGAGAGGAAAAGAGAAATTTATATTATCCGTTCAGCCCCGATTTTTGACTACTGGCTAGGAATCCAGCTTGTCCAAAAAGTAACCACTGTTTTTAGTCTTTTTACTGAACTTTAGAGAAGTGGCTTCAAATCCATCCTTCTCTCTTCTTCCATATTAGCACTTTCCCAACAATTTTGGGATTTAATAAAGTAAATTTACCTTTTTTTGAGATTTTTGTAGCAATACTCGGCAGACAAGGAGCGCTTACAGTACCAAGTTTTGACCCAGATGGCAAGTGCTTCGTCCTCGTTCGTCCATGCCTTACAGAAGGAGACTCAAAAGATTTTTGAAAAATCGGCGCTGAATGGATAATATCAAAATTAAAACCAGCAATCCCAAATACCTCTATAGTAATTTACAGACTCAGACTGAGCTATATCTTATCTTGCTCATTGAAGGGTAAAAAAATAAGCTATATTTTCTATTGATTCACTATTAAAAATTGGAAAAAAGTTATGATTTAATATTTTGAGTGTTTGCTGAGATATTTATATCGGTCAGTCTCAGAGATTGTAGCTCTCATAGGATTTTGCAGCAGCCATTTCTTACTCAATAATCTAAAGTGTATAGACCGCAAAAATTTATGATAAATCTCTAAAGTTTATAGAAAAGTTTGATAGACTAGCAGAAAAATTAAAAACCTTGAAATTTTAAAGAAAATTATTTTAAGTTTGGTAATTAAAGTGCCTATCAATTTGCGATATATTCAAATAAATTAATTTACATAGGATGATAACTGATTTCTCTAAACAGTACGAAAGTGCTGATTTTTTGAAATTGATTATTATTTATATTCCCTAAATTTTACTTTTACTTTACAAATAAATTAATATCCTTCCTGCATGTGCTAATAATGTTTACTCTATCAGTACCTCAGGATCTTCTCCAAATTTACAATACGTTATATCGGATAGCCCTCTTATTGATGTGCAAACACCTTTTATCCTCTCCACCTCATCATCAACATGTTCTGATGGCAAAATAGTATACGCTATTTTATTTACACTGCATATATGTACACGATTAATGGAGTAGTTGCAAATTTTATATTTATGCAACTTTAGATAAGCAGACACTAAACTCCTTAAATTTCAACCATAAATTTTTTTCAGAAAAAAATATATAACTAAATTCGGAGTTCATAAAATATTAAATTTTAATTTTAAGAGGAGAAATTAAAATATCTTCGATGAGGATTCGACTAACTCATAAAAACCATCTTTAGATAAGCATAATTATTTATCATTTTCAAATAAAACTATAAACTTATTTAAGATTAATTTCTTCATTATTTTCTTTAAGGTTGCGAAATATTATATGACCAACAAATGAAAAGCGATTAAGAGTGGAAGCGCAAGAGTTGAGCAACAGGTTCTGAAGCAAGGAAGACCTCTACAGGTACCTCACTTAGCAAGGTAAGAAACTCTCATTCTATGGAGTAACAATAATCTTAGTTGGTTTGTTCCTTCCGACAATGTATGGAACAAAGATCCCGTTCCTCAAAGCAATTCTTGCTGATGAGAAGAAAGCTCTCAAAACAATCGATGTCATCATGATGGAGATCCCAAACTTTCCTGAGATCTCAGTCACTAATATGTATGAAGATGCGATGGGAGATCCGGAGGTTGCTCTATTCCTTCCTAACAAGGAACAACTCTCAAACAAGTTGCCAGAACGAAGGTTCTTCTTGGGCCTAAAAATTTTAGGCTTTCTTGGAAGAAGTTTTAACGATAAAAGTTACTTATAATTTAAAATCAATCCAAAAGTCACACATAAACTCTATTGATTTTAAATTAATTAGCTTTAGTAACATTTTCATAGTTTATTTCGTATATTTTAAGCTACAATATTTAATTTAATTTTACACAACTTTTTTTATTTTTAATTAATATTTTGTGTTTTATACTTCCTAGTTGGATATAGTTCAATAACATTACTTTATAGCTTACAGTTTAGACAAGCGATTTCGCTTATTATGTCACTCACAAAACTTTCTAAATATTCATAAAAGGTTATATTGACATTATGCCCTCTGTAAACGCTATCTAAACTATTATAATTTGTATTTAAAAAGTATAATAATATAATTAATTTGACTTTAAAATCTAGTTCTTGATCTATTATAATTTAAGGCCCTATTTATTTAAAGTTGATCAAGGAGAAACCCAACAGGGCATAAATAATAACGCATGAAACATTAATAAGTTATCACTATATGCGAGCCCATAAAGCTGCTGACTAAGTAGTAACCACTGCTCATAAGGACCGGCAAATCCTGTAAACTTGAATATCCAAACACTACCGCATGTAGCCTCAATATGTTCTTCCACTTTGCTGATAATGGCCCTTTATTGAAAATTAAATTGATATTGGTGAGATAATCAATTAAGATAAGTAATCTAGGCCTTCCAATATCATTTGAGAGTTTTTACAGTATTAAGTAACAATTAGAATTTAATTAAACTAGAGTATTGCTTGTGGTCTAACTTCAAAACACATACATCTCTTTAAAAGCAAAATTGAAATTCCCAAAGCATACCCTAATATCTCTGATCTGATTCTCATAGCTATTTTAGCCACTTTTATAGTTACTTATTTACTCTCCTAATTTATGAACTCAAAATTATAAATCTAGCGTGTTTAAATTCAACATAGGGAGTGTATTATACTCCGATTGCTTGTAATTTCACATGATCCACATACTTTTATTAGAAAAATAACTTCATCCTTTACCTCTGCTTGAGTATGAAAATTTCCTAGTGGTTCTGATTCACTAAACTCAAACTAAAGGTCTGAAAACCTCCCTCTTTATATATAAATCTACTTTGGTGTTTGGCGAATTCTGTTTATATTTAATTTCTCAATTTAATATAAATTTATTTTGCAATTTTTAAAAATTAAACTGCAACAGTCACTTTGCAATCGGATTGCACTGGAGCAACTTTTTATTTTCTTCCTTGATTTTTGATGAGGTCTCAAAGAAAGGAATCAATTTAATCTTATTTTTATTATAACTTATAATAATAAAATCATTGTTGGATTAAAATAAAAGCTAGTCTAAAGATTATATTCTTAATCTATTGTTATTTAAGCCAAGAAAAAGATTAAATGGGATTGTCTTTAAAGTATTTTAATAAACCTAATTAGCATGCAAATCATCTTCTTAGTTTTTTTTTCATCGCAAAAGTCACTAAATATCTAAACTGAGCATTTGAAGTAAAAATAAGATGAATAAAGGATAAATAACTCTTAAAAATTGGTGATTTATATATTTTCATAGAGATTTAATCATATTCAAATACCAGATTATTTTAATCATTCAAAAATTGAAAGAAATTGCTAATTATTTTCCAAATTTATTCCTAAGAGGCAGAAAAAAAATTCTAAAAATAAAAATGACTTTTTGTTTTAAAAGAAATTCTTTTTAAAATAGTTTGCTCTTCTAAATAAGTTCCAAAGATTAATCTTCACCCTTAATAAAGCGTGATTATTAAATCCGCTTAATATTTTAAAATATTTTAAATTCTAATTAATTATAAGAATCAGTACTCTTACAATAAACACAGGATCTAAGGCGGTATCTTTTCCTGCTTTTACACCTAATACACCTCGTTGCATGGTTTAAAGAGAAGTATTTGCCGCAGATACAGTTAAAATATAGGCTAACTTTAACATATTTTAATTTCTTTATATATTTTATTAAGTGTCCTCTCCGCCAATTGGTGTCACATATAACTACATTAGCGATAAAGATTAAATATTAGTGGATACTTCAGTCTTTACAGTCGCAAAATAATTGCAAAATAATTAATTTATCAACATTATTAGATCTAAAGCTGAGGATAAAATATACTACAGGCGGTTTGCTTGATTGGTACACTCTAACTCTTAAAATGGAGGAGCCTATTGTTGATGCAGGGGGGAGATTTGATTTCTTGAGTAACTCTGGACCTCCTACTTTTATCATACTCAAATAAAATTATTATTTATCAAATCAAAAAATATCAGCAGAATATCCAGTTCTAAAGATTAGCCTCTTCACAAAAAAAGTTGAGAGTACCACAATATTTTCTTCCATTAGAAAGTTACTTTAGAGATGAGAAAGTTAGGAGTTGCAGCTATTCCTCAACTCTCTTATAAATTTCAAGATGAGCACATGAATTATTTGATTGATCCTCAAACTCTTTGCCTCTAAGTAAACTACAGTTTGGAGTAGCAGATCTTCGATAGATAGTTTCCCTAAGTCAAGATCTTTCCTTAAACTATAGTAGCAAGCGTCTATCTTTGTAATAGCATTACTTACAAACCCTCGAGTGAAGTACTTTAGAAAATTTCACTAAATTGAATATATGTTCACACACAACACCTTCATGAAGAAGAGTTTGTACAAGAAGCACGATGATAACATAGAAGTTTACAAGTAGTAAAGAAATATAACTGCAGGTCCATTACTTGCAGAAATCAGCTAAACTTAAGAAGCTTATGTCCTTCATTTCCACTCAATTAAGCGAGAGCAGTATGCTAATAAGTCCTTAAGAAGCTCAGAGACTATATAGCGATAAAGATCTCTAACCTTACGAATACCTTGTAAAGAAGGAAGAGAGAGGTCTTGAGTTTGCGAACGAACTGACAGTGTTGAGAGAAGCGAGGGACAAAAACTTGAGCTAGTACGTTCTTCATCTTGCTGGTGTTCTTATCGATCATGATTACATCGCCATTCGCCTTCCTAAATGGGAGATCACACTAAGAGAATTTCTCAGCACGAGGCGCAACAAGTACTAGCTTACTGCT
>JAJKFJ010024027.1:0-22429 GCA_027382625.1 Tetmemena sp. SeJ-2015 | reverse complement strand
GCTTGTAGGATATCGCCTTTGCTGGCCAATCTATAGGACTCTAAACACTCTCTACCATGTTTATTATAGCTTTTAATAATGGGTTTAAATTAATTAGTGGCCTTTTGTTAACTTATAATTACTTACTTACGCTAACCTAACTTTAAATCTTATTAAATCAACTCATCCTGAGTTCAAATTTTAATACATGCAGAAATAAAAATTAATGAAAGCGATAGAAGAAAAGAATTATTTTAAAAGGATTAAGTTTTACTATAAAATATTGTAAAAAGTCGTTATTGATATCGTTTTTATTTCAAAGTGGCAATATCCTGACAAAAATCCTTAAATCATAATAAAATTGAGTTCCCTTTTTTTATATAAACTTTAACAAAGAGAAAATTGTAAATAACTTAATCTATCTTGCTCTGCAAAATCTCTAATATCGAAAATTTTAAACTGCATAAATTATTCAAGTAATATTTAATTTCAATTTGTTGAACTTCCTGTTTTGGTTGTAGCAACACTAGACTGTCTTCTGTCTCTTTAATTATTTTGATCTTTTCTCAATTCTTGCAAAATTATATCTCCTTTCTTATAGCTCAAGATGGAAGTTAATTGCGGAAGTAGAATAACTTAATACAAGTTCTTTTTTATTTCACTGACTCGTTTTATGAGGGGGGGGAGTAGTAGTACAGCACTAGTGCCAGAAGACGAGTCAGTGAATTCTTAATTAAAGTCCAATCACTCTTCCAACTCTGATCACATTAAAAATTAATCGCCAGCCGCTCCAATGTCTTAAAAATTAATCAACCACTTTTTAATTAAAGGTGGCTGCCACCTCGACTTAGAATAATTAAGATCTCTAATTATCAAAAAACATTCTTAAACAAACATGGAGTTGACTTTCACTTCCTCCAAGAGTTCCTTGAGCTTTATTCAAATATCTTATCACTTGCATTCATTTATCTCTGCTTTCTACAACCTACCTAATTAACGACAATCGTATCCTATTAGCAGACTACTCTCAATATAAAAAGAAATACATCTCGAGAGGATTATCCAACCTCCTCATAGTCTTACAATCTTTCCAGGAGTTCTTGGCATTCATTATATAACTGCGCCTTTTCATGTTCGCACTCTGCCCAAGCAGCCTTAGCTTGGATTAATTACTACTCAGTCATAACCAGGCGCTCCTCTAAATTGGCTAATTGAGATTATATGTCAATCAGCTCTTTAGAGTTATCTTTCATCATCTCTCTCTATCTATCATATCTCTCTTGCAAATCTTGCTTTTCTTCTTATGCTAGCTTTCTCTTTTAAGTTTCATCCTTAACTCTTTTCTCTAATTCATTCCTCTGGGTTTCTATGATGTCTTTCTCCTTTTAGAGATCTTCAATTTATTGGAAGTAAGAATCACTGACTGCCTTGAGCTGAGAATTGAGGCTTTGTTTCAACTCTCTTACTTCATCCTCTCTCTTTTTCAATTTTTCTCTTGCATCACTGAGCTCTAACTCTCTAGTGTTCTATTCCTGAACTAGATAGTCGACCTGCTTTTGAAGTTCCCTGCGCTTTCTGCTCTAATCATCTCTCAGAGATTCCATCTCCTTGTCATGCTGTTCTTGCCTCAGTCTCAACTCATCTCGCTATCTGCTTATCAGTTCAAAATCATCTTGCTTTTGAGAAGTAGCGCGGTGAGCTTGCTGGGTTTATAACTTAAGGGATTCTATTTCATCCATGGCTTGTTAGTATTTCTACTCGAAAAGGTCAGAGATTTGCTTCTGTCTATTAAACTTTATTTGATAGTCGTCGTTTTAACTCAGCAACTGTTCATTTTGCTGTTATAAAACTAAGATCTGTGCGTTTAGAGTCTTCATTTGTACAGAGTTATTAGAGTGAAGTTGATTGTTCATTAATAATAATAGTTTGAATTTAAATGGAAAATGCACTTTTTGTTCAAGCTATTCTATTCTGAGGCATGCCTAATTCTCTGTTGATCCATTTGCTATTGAAGAACGATGTAATCTTGCTCTACTTACTCCTTTTATCTTAAGCACATTTGAGCTCGGTCTTATTCGATTCTTAATTACTTCAAAGTCTCTTCCCTCTATTGCTGTTCACGGTCTTATAGAAAATTCTTTTCTTATCTCAGTAATTGCATCTCAGATTGAAGTTTATAAAATGAGGAGTTAATTAAGAGAGTCAAATAATTTAAGCTGACTCATTTGAGAATCCTAAAGAGCTAACTTTCTCTCCATTTCTTCTAACTTCCTGCTTTAATCTTCAGTTTCTCCTCCTTTTTCCCTTTGCTATAAAAGTTTATAATTTATAAATTGATGCGTTTTCTTATCATTTATATCCAAATCTCTAGTTGCACGAGACTCGCTAGTGAACTGCAAGCCTCCTAATCTTAAAGAATAGATGCTCTCACAAATCTACTAAAAGGAACTTGGAGTTTAAGGAGGTTTAGATTATTAACCATAAAAATTAGCTAAGGTTTCTACTAGTTAGGATCTCTATTTGATTCCTCATTTCCTCCCATCTTTCCCCCAAGAACATTACTGAAGAGGAAGTTGCTTCCAATGCTATTAGACTTCTGCTGGTGCTATTATTTATTCATCTTGAGAGCTTGACGATTGTTTTTAACCGGTGTCTATCTGAGAAACACGATAGGATGGCCACTTATGTTACTGGCTCTTGAGACAGAGCTAGTGCAGCTCTGTTGCTGCTAGTTCTGCATGAGTTGTGCTTGAGCTGCGGTATAAGCTTACATGCTAGTTTATAGACCCGGAGCTTAAGCAGCACTATTTGCAGTCTCATTATAAACACTCGAGTTATCTCTTCTCTCAGTTACCATAGCATCCTAATCAATTTATCCCTCAGTACGGTACTCTTCAAAAGTTTTATCATTGCATTGATCTCTATTTTCTCCGCATACAACTGAGTTATGTTTGCGAGCAATAGGAGCTGGTGGGATTGCAAACTGCTCGTCTCTTGTTTCAAAAGTACTTCTCTGTTTCATTTGTAACTTGCTAATACATGAATACTGTATTTAATGAGTAATTAGAAGGTTGCTCTAATTATTTGAGTTGCTTGCAAATGATGCTTCTTAGCCTGGATTGCCCTAGCCTGCGAGGTTGTAAGTTTAACTCATTAGCTTCTAACCTAATCCAACTGCTCCATTTAAGATCTGCATATACACTTCACCAGCCTTTGAGGTAGACTGTGTCACGGCGGCTCCTTGGAAATTACTCACAGCTCCATTTGCTCTTAGATGAAGATTAGGCGATTATAAATTGTGAGATAGCTTTCTTGCAGTTGAAAATTAATTTAAGAAGCTAATTTTCATATGAAAGATTCTTTCGTGCAAGAGCATTCGACTTAATAGGAGTCGCTCTGGCTGTAACTATATCCTTAGATTTTCCTTCCTCAAAATCGGTGTTATTTTTATAAAAAATGTAAAAAATATGTTTAATTAACAATAAGATGAGCAATGCTATTCAAGTAAATTATATGAAATATTTGTATTATTGATAAGATTGCATTCATCCTCGTCTATTCCACCGAATCCATCTCTGTCTATAGAGCAAGAATCATTTACTCTCAATTAGCTTTAATTAGGGGCATGATTTCCAAGTCTTATCATCCCAGATCTGTCATTTAACAGTAAACATACTATTATTAAATAAAAATGTAAAGTTTTAATTTAGCTTGACCGCACTCATGAAAAATTCACTAGCTGAAGAATGTCTGTCTGGAAGCGGAGTATGAAGATTAGAACCACCTTAGTATCTTGGGACTCCTCTCAGTTATAATGCTTATGTTTACTACAGAGACTTGTTATTTTCAATGGCTGAGTAAGACATTTAAGATAATAATTTCTTAATATACCTGAATGTAAGACTTTGTGGTTAGAATATTTTACTAGGCTGGTAGACTGTTCTATCTTTCATTTCTGCTGCTTGGTGGTTTAAATTCCTCAGACAACTGCACAGAGTGGACGTTGTTATTGCTCAAAGTTCTTTAGTTTATCATCACTAACTGCTGCTTTCCTACTCCACTTTCATTAAACATGCTCTGCAGCTCTTGTAGTTAAACTGAAGAGCTAACTAGTTAGTTACTATTTTTATTCGACTGGCTCATTTTAAATTAGAATGAATGAATATCATAATAATTTCCTTGATATCTTCGTATTTGCCTTCAAGAGTTGAGCTTAGGATTAGAAAAGCTTATTTGTCGATGCACTTATCGAATCCGAATCTTTAAGAGGAAACTTAGGAGTAATTTTTCAAATTGAACTTGTATTGGAAGAGTCCTATGAGCTTTGATTTTGTATCACTAACTGCAAGAAGCTTCACACTCACTGTTTAGTTATCCCTTAAGTTTGATGAAGTTTGAGGGTGAGCCTAAGATTTTGAAACTTAATCTTTTGATGAGCTGCTTAATAAATTGACGACCACTTCATTTTTAAATATCGTTATTAAATCAATAACTAGATACACTTCTTAATCTGAAAAATCTACTTTGCCAGTTGCTTGGTTTATTTTCCTCCTCTTCTAAGTTTCATACTTAATGTCGTTATGTGAGCACTAGACGATTAGATTGATGGAGTGAGGTATCTATATACTGACTTCATGGACTGTTATTTTAAGTATTAATGAGGGCGTGCTTGCGGAATCCTGATTCTGTTGCATGCCTTCCAGAGTTGAGTAACCAAAGTTTGACTTGTGTGTATTTGGCGCAGTTGATGGCTCCTCGCTTTAAGCCGATGTCTACTTCTCCTTAAAAATGAGAGAGCTATGAGATGAAGCAAGCGAATCTTATTCTGCCTTTTGTTGCTGAGTACTCTCTATCTTTTATTAGTGGTGCTTTGCCAAGCTAGTTTTTAGCTTATTTGCGTCTTACATTTGACTTGAGCTAAAAGATCCTAAGTTATTGCTTAGATCAGTCTAACTGCTTAAAACGCTTTTATTTAAGTTACAATCTTTTCCTTGGCTTACAAATTTTCATAATTAAATAAATCGTTATAATGGCCAGTTACATAGTATAGTTGCGATGGTTGAGAAGTACCTGTATTCGTTTGATGCTTCGAAAATTAATTATATTATTTATCTGACAAGAAATAAAATTTTAAATGATCATAAATTCAAACAAGGGGAAAAACTTTTCTTACTCTTTCTAGCGAATTGAATATCAAATGAGTCAGGTGCATTTATCCATTTTGCTCTTGAAAGAAAAATGATCCACTTAAATATTTCACCTTAATTCATCCTATTAATTTAAGAATTTTATAAACAGAATTATCCTATCATTCTCATAAAACTATTATTTTTTGAGTAATGGGATAATTATTCATGAATATTATAATTACTAATAAATTTTCGATAAATAAGAAGAATAATTTTTCAACTTCTTATATTCTCTTGACTATTTGTCATTTTCTAATTCTCTTTCATTATGGACAGTTAATTTAATTATTATATCCTAGAAGGGGCTTCTTAAAATAAATAAATATTATTCATGAGATTGTAGAATATTTGACTGTTATCGGGATGGTGAAAGACTTGTCATTTATTGATTATGATTCTAATTTTATCTAGTCATTATTAAAAAATAAGAAATAATAGAGGCAGTCTCATGTTGATCTATTGTTCTAAAAGCAAATATATTTATTAAAATACATTTTTAAAAGCTTTTTGAATTGTGACAGTTTCCAAATTAGACTCTTTTTACGAGTGCTAATATGTTGAATTATTTTGTAAATTATTGTTGACAAATTAATTAAAATTAATCTTTGAGATTTAAAAGAGAAGTTTAAAATTTACATATTATTTTGCTATATATTTATTATAAAATCATGATTTAAAATAATAAAATTTAAGCTTGTCTCTTTATTAAAAGAAGGTTGTTGAGTTGTCTCGCACAATAATTTAAAAATTGATAGGTTCTTTTATTTGTTTGTAAATTATTTATTTTGGAAAATTACTTGAATTATACTTCTAATTTTTACCTTTAATTTATAGCTAATTATTTGATTAAATAGATTTTAAATTATATTTTGAGCCTGCCTTGCAGCTGTTTATATCTATCTCTACTATCAACTACTGAGAGTTTAATGCCCTTATACCATTTAAGAGTTTTCTCTGCTGCCCAAAACTCTCAAACCTTCATAGTTAAATAAATTTACTCTTATTACCATAAAATTCATGATTATTGGAAGGTATTTGATTCTAAATTTCCCTGAAAACTTCTTCATTTCCAGATTACTCTTCTATAAAAATTTAAATTCCTTTTTTTACTCTCGCTAATGCTTGCTGGTTCTGTTTTACCTCTAAGTTTGCTAATAAATTTGGCTGTCTTAGTTTAATTGAGGCGTGGCTATGTTCTTGCTTGAATCTAGCAGTGATTAATTCATAAGATTGATTGCCTGTGCTGCCCCTATGCCTGCTTTTGTGTTCTATGCTTCTGCCGCGTTGAATGTTTGGTTTATTTACGGATTGCTGCTCTAATGAGACAACTAACTCGGATCTCTATTAAGGTGGGAGAACTAGGCGACTGCTGAAGTTGTTTGGGGTCTCTTTAATTAAAGCAGAGGGGCTCCTTGCTTCTCAAAAAACAATAAGCTCATTGTGATTTTGAATAATGTAATTTGATGGAAAGTTTGCCAAATTTTGATTTTCCTTAACAACTGATTACTATTCAGAGTAGATATAAACATAATAATAATCATTCATAAAAGAAGTAGTGCTAATTAATAGTTGACATTTCAAATCCTCTATAGCTTGAGAATTAGATTGCGATAATTATTTATAGGGAGTCAGACACGAAAAATTACTTACTTTCGTTGAGTCTCAATATATTTTTGAATTTTGAAATGGGTTTGATATTTGAAAGAGTCGGTTTAGAGTGAGTATGCCTCTCTTTTTATTTTAGAAATTTAACTTTTAAACAAATATCATAATAAATAGGGAAAGAAAAAGTTTATTTTAGGGCAACATTATATTTGAATTATTCTTTCTAACTCAATAAGCGAGAAAACATTTTCATATAAAATTACATACCAAAATAAATATGATTGTCATTCTTGTTTGAGGAGTGATAAAATTTAATTTGGTAATAATCTTTTAAAAAGAAAAATGCATATTTTTCCCTCAAGATCTTGAAAAGGGTTTTTAAAAAATTAGAATGCCAAAGTTCTACTTATGAGAAATGCTAAGATGACTATTTATATTTAACTTTCAAATATTAATTTTCTAACCCTCTCCTCTCCAACGAACATTTTTACTCTTACTTTTAAAATCTGCATCCTAAATATGGCTGAATTGGTGCGATGATTTTAATTGCAATAAAAAATGGATTAGTAAAACTTTTAAAACAGACAGCAGCCTATCCAGTCATTCAGTCCTGTTCCAGCTTTGCAAAAGAAAACTTGAAATCTGAAAAATGAGTTACTAGCTCAGAAATAGAATGGCTAATATTCAACAGGGAGGGAGGAAACATATTTAAAAGCAAGATTAACACACAAAGAAACTAAAGATCAAAAGAGCTAAATCAGAAAGGGGATAATTATCGCAAAAGAATATCAAATCAGTTGAAACTTCACGCTTAGAGAAAAAAGCTAGAATTTAAAAATCAATGAAAATAAGTCTAAAGCCACTGCTTATCGTAGCATAGCTCTAGAAAAATAAAATTAGAGAATCTATAATAGCACATATAAGGATGCAGAAGAGGAATATGCCAATATAGAAACTGAAAAATCTAAAGTATTAGGAAACTAAAAATAGTCTGATACATTAATTTAAATAAAGAAGAATATTTATTACAATCTTATTTTAAAGTCTGAAGTGAGTTGATGAGAATCTCTTTAATCAGCTATTAATCCGATTGAAACATTTTTAAATGAGGATACCAGATAGAATACGTATGGGTTTTAGTAATCTAGCAATTAAGTAAGGCGTTACGAAAGTATAAAACCCTATTACTTTAATGCTAGTGGTGATTTTATTCCCTACATTCAGACAATTATTCAAACTTAGCCACTCGACGCTTCCTCTTAAAGCAAAAACTAACATATAAATGGTGATCTTAAAATATTAAAATTAACATTAGCGCCATAATTCTTAGGCAGCAATTGAGAATTAAGCAGCCTTAAGGCAAGGAACTTTACTGATGGCTCACAGAAAGGCTTAGAGTGTGTCCATAGCTTCAGGAGAGATAATTTTAACTCAGCCAGAATAAAGACCTCTAGTGATCAGCTCCCCAAAAGGGTCCATAATTTTAGCAAACAAGACCCAAAAATAGTAAAATGTTATGACTATCAATAGACAATAAAATCCTTTGAATTAGGCTCATTTTGTCTAGAAAAAGAAATTGAACTCTTTGATTTCAGAGTTGGAAGAGTCGATGAGCTTGCGTAATCAACTTAAATCTTTGATTAACGAGGAATAACTGAAGGCTACTATGTTCTCAATGAGAAAGTTCAGTTAAAATATTCACAACTACCCCCTTCCCTTAGTGGCTAACTTTTAGTAGAACTAAAACTCTTCTTCAAGTGTGATAATGAAGCACCTCAATGAAACATAACGCTTAGGTGATACTGATTACAATGCCTATCAATAAGCAGCAGTAAGCCTAAATTAGCGCATCAATCAAAGATAGACAGCTAACTCAATTGGAAGTATAGCTACTATGAGTGGTACCCGAGGCTAGAACATCACCAACCATAAATGGAATTAGATAATCGCTCAGAATATGATGAGAAGTAAAATTAAAAATCAAAAGGTCAAGCAGCTTTTAGAGGAAAATACTACTGCAAGGGCAAAGTTGAAACTTCCAAAGCTTATACTCAATGATAAAGATTAAGAAAAATAAAATATCATACCTAATACTCATTACGATCAATCTGATAAAAAGACAAAGAAGGGAAATGAGGAATTGAATTAGTTTTAAAATGAGAGATTGAAGTTTGATTTAAGTCAAGATATCATAATCAATAAATATGACAAGAGAAGAACACGTAATGATGAATTAAATGGCGCTTCAAATCAGAAAAGCTCATATTATTACTAGTGATAATTATCTTTATAGATTTGACTTAATGGAATAATGGTGAATAATTTAGACATTGATTTTTATTTGAATGATAAAGATAGAATCCTGGTAAATACAGATCAAAAGAAGAGGAATACTATCCATATGAGAACAAACCAATATAGAACAGACATTTATTATTAAATCTCGTATTCTATCTTTAAAATTGACCTAGTAAGCTATAAAATTTTGATCTCAAGCTTGACTAGGACTCTTCTTCAAATACTAGTTCTTAGTACAGTATAAGTTAATTTTCACACACTCTAAACGTTATTGACTCTGTGCGAGTGAATTAAAAGGATAAACTCAATGGAGAAAAAGAAAATGATCTAGATAAATCACCAAGGAGAGTAAATAAATCTCTTGACCTAACCTTGGCTAGAGATCCTTTTGTTAATAAATGTAATGTTTGATATTTAAGCCATTTCATTTAAAATAAAGGACGAGTTGCTAATAAGGATGACCTCGTGATAGACAACAGAAGATCTTCAGCAATAAAGAGGTCGCTAGAATCTTCAACTGTACTGAGTAGTAACTCCAATTTCAAGTATCTTTTTAAAAAGCCAGAATTTTAAGCAACCTAACGAAAAAGAACTTTTAAACCCTAAATCAACTATGAATATTAGGTCTAGGATTAGCAAAACTTAATCTTAAGAAATTCTAACCCCAAATTAGCAGACTCAATTTTAAATAAGCATGAAAATCAACTGCATTAAGATATTTAATTTTATCAAAAAAGCTATATTTTTTTGACTTTTTAACTAAGATAAGACTGAAAATCTCTTACTATTAGATCTAAAGGTGAATCTTACGGATGAAGCAAACCCAAAGCAATAAAATACTGAGAATCATTAAAACTCAAAAAGGAAAAGGTCAAGTCTACTATACGAACCGCATCCTTATTCACTAATTGAAAATCTGAAACCCATTCTCAAAAATCAATAAGACCAGAGCAGTAAGTTGAGAGATAAAATTACTTCTACTGAAAATTCTAATACAAAACATAATCAATATGAAGATTAAGTGACAAAGGAAAGAGTTTAAAATAGGAAAAATTCAATTTAACAAAAGAATTTTAAAAAAATAATAGTATAAACTACTAATGAGAAGAGTACCAACCTTGGGAATTCGAAAGTATAAAATAATTTTAAGAACAACAGGCTTTTAGAAGAAACAGGATATTCCAAAGGATGGGCCTAAACCTCCCAATACGACTAATATTTTTCAAAGTATTGAGATAACTATCAATTATCAATTATAAATAGAGAATTATTTGAAATATACAGCATTCTTATTGAAATGTAAATGCATCTGAATCGAAATTGTAAAATTTTGATAAACTGTGTTTTAATTTGATGATTTCGTTTAATTTAAATCAGTTCAATTAGGTATCTGTAGAGGTGTTCCTCTTTTGAGTGAAGTGACCTCGATGCTTCTGGCCATCTTTACATTTCTTCTTCCCTTATTGATGCTGCCTTAAGGCTGGCTAATTTGTGGAGAATTTTCGTATACATTAGCAGGAGGATTATCCTGATAATTATACCTCTATAACTTAAATATCTTCTAAGCTTAAATTATAGTTTAGTTAGTATTTGAAAGGTTGATATGTTGCCTTATCTATTTTTGATTTTTAATTGGAGATATATAAGAATAGGCTTGTTATTACTGCGTGACCGACTACTACCCATTCTAATTATTGTGTTGGAAATCAGAGCTGATGGATTAGTGTCTGAGTGGAGATGATCTATTCTGCTTGTTGATTGCATCTAGTTTCTACTTGTTAACTTGGTTAACGAAATCTTGGTACTTGGACACACCTTAACTTATTGTCTGCATGTAGTTAGTTTATTGCAAGAGAGGTGCCCCGTTGCTACCTCTTGAGTGGATCTAGTTTCCATTGCTGTTATTGTGGTTGTGGTGAGGCTAGATTGAGCGAAAGGAAGAGCGAGAGTATATGCTTCCTCCCTGAGATGATGGGTGCTGGCTACCTTGATTGCTAGGATGAGCAAATGAATCCTGGTAATAAGATTGTTGCAGTGGCTAGGATTAGATTTGGTGCGGCGCTCTGCTAAAGTTTGAAGTAAAAGACCCGAAACCCAAGTCAAAGGAGTTTTAGTGGAGGGCCTGACCAGTTTACATGCCTTGAGGGTTGATACAGAAGCTACCTCCAACTCCGACCATTTACTAGATTGGGTAGACCTAGAGAGGAGTCAATCCTCCGCTGCTATTCAAATGATTTTGTATTATTATATTTCCAGCTGGATTATTATTGACCTGGCCTAGGTTGGAATAGCCAGAAGTGTTTACTATTGGCTGGTGGGAGTAAAATGATGAAACTGCTACATTATTCTAGTTATATAAATTAACGTTCATAAATTGGGTATCTAATCATAAAATGAGGTTATAATTTTTTTTATTTAAATAAGTTATTAAAATAGCTGTCAAAATATTTTTTATGCGTTTATTATCCGTCACATAATTAAAGTTATTTCAAGCAAGAATATATATATTTTAAACAACATAATTTAAAATATATTGTGCATACTAAATTTGATAGTTATTTGGTAGATTAATTGGTATGAGTAGAGGCGAGCCACTTAGATACATTTGATTAGAGGTCGCCCTTTGATAGAACATTCCTTAGCCGGGAGGCGGCATATCTACAATCATGATAAGATTTAAAGGATATAGTCTTACTAAAGTCTCTATTGACAACTTGTACACTACTTCTGACCTGATCGAATCTATTTCCATGACCACTTTGCACGTACTAGTTGCCCTGGTACTAGTTCAAATTTATCAGCCCAGTGTTTATATCAGGCAAGCCAACGATTGAGCTGTTCAAATTACTTTGACACAATAAAATAAATTCTGCAAATTAAATGACCAGGATGGTTTTGACTCATTGAAGTTGATGTAATTGTGCTTCCAACTCTCCTGAGGGGACTTTAATTTTTGTCCATGCTAGCTTATTAAAGATCAATCATCGACCCTAAAGTTGAACTGGTCGGTATTGTGCTCTGCGGATTTCTTTTGTGCCTCTCTAAATATCGCTTAATTTAATTTTTTTCATAAGTTAGCATATAAGAAGTTTAAGCATTTTTAAATCCATATTTTGTAAATTAAAGCTATCTTGATTTAATTAGAGCCTCACAATTAGTACGATATTCTGTTATTTATTCACGAATAATTGTAGAAAAATTGTGATTTACTTTACAGTTTTTCTCAATTTTTAGATACTTGAAATATAATTCTTACTAATTTAGCTTCTTGCAATAATCTGGTAAATACATTGATATCGAAAACGTGAAGCATTAGTAAAGTTCATACTATTTGAGTATGAAATGAAACTAACTTACTTTGCATTGAACTATCGAGAGGTTTGAGAGTTTTATCAGCCGAGTTCTTAGAATTAGCAGCCATGGTAATGAATTCAGGCATGGCTGGATTAGCCAACTTGCCACCTGAACTTGCATTTGTAAATGTCATGTCTTGTTAGCTAATCGAGTGGTTCAAGTATTCGTTTCGCTTTAATATGAAAAAAAATGAGAAATTTAACTGACTTCTAGATAGGAGTGACATTCGCAGTGTCTTTAGGGATAGGTTTGGTAGTGCTTTGAACAACCCCTAGATGTCCATCCTTATTCATAAGCGTCGTCTTCCCCTTAAATCTCTCTTGAAACTCCTGATAGTCGCCTGAATCGTCCCCAGTTCCTCCACTACTCCCCGCATTAAAAATGCTTCCTCTCTTCTTCTTGCTTATGACATTGTTCATCCCCACCCCAGTGAACTATTTCTTAGAAATAATCACGACCGAAGAATGAACATTTATGGGAGATGTGTCCCTCTCCTGGCCTAAAGAGGAATTATTAATTCCTCCACTACTGTTGATGACAGGCTGCTTTAGACTTATGTTAGTAGGCTGTGGCGAGGTCTTCTTGATACTCAGGCTCTGATTAACTTATCCCGAGCTGGCAGCTAAGCCTCCTGGGCTCTGCTAGTTGTATAAGTCAGAGGTAGAGATTAATTTTTATATCAACTATGGTTGCTATCCCCCAAATATAATTGCAATTTAAGTATTTATATTTGATTTATTATTCTTCTCTTTCAATAAGAGTGTTATTAAAAAAGTTAGGGTTGCTGAATTTGAGATGATGAAGTGGCCTACATGATTTCGGCAGATAATTTTATAATAAAATTAAGTCCTTCTCTCTGGATTGAGAGATGACAAGCAGTAAACTATTCTAAAATATTATCTCAATTACCCTTCTTATATATAGAGACCATATTAAATTTAGATTTTCCGCTTTAAGTAACAATAAACTCTCCGAGCGCGGAATATATGAGTATGATGAGGATTCTTCAGAGAATATAGAATAGAATTTTGCTCTTTTCAATTCGAAGGTTCGTAAACCTTCTAAACAAGCAAATGCTAAACATGAATATACGTCGTACAAGAAATTACAAGCTCATGACAAAAAAGAAAAGAGAGATAGGTTACTGTTATTTTATTATGACTAGCAGAGATCATGAGTTTGCTGACTATTCTTAAACCGACTTATTTAAGATGGGCTCAGTAATCAACTAGTCCATCCGCTTGATCAATCGTCTTAACTATTATGCAAATTGAACATTTTTGAGATTAAAATTTAGTTAGTTATTAAATAAAAAATTAATTAAATCAGTGTATTAAATTTATATTAAGGAATATTAATTACAAGCGATTGATAGGAGATGGGTTGAGTGCTGGCCGTCGCTTACTTGCTACCATCCCCTCCCTTGCTGTTGTTCCTGTTGATGCTGTTATTACTATTTACAAGGCCTCCTGCTGCAAGGGTCTGTTCTTGGTCACCTCCTGAGTTGAATCCATTCAGCTCATTCATGACCAGAGGGCGTCCTCTTTGATTTTGCTTTTTCCTGATTATGCTTCCTTTTCCGATTCCATGCGCGTTTCCAGAGCTATCTACTGAGTTGCCTACTCCTCTTTATTCTCTGCTCTCTGGCTCTTCATTTTTATTAATGCGCTTGGATTCTCCCTCGTTTTCAAACGATGACTCGCTGCTGCTTCTTATCGAGTTCATTTATTGAAGTGCTTGCTCAGAGCTTATTAGTTCATCCAATGGTGGCAAGAGGTCATCTACACTTTGACCCATTTGCTGAGAGAGCAAGTGAAGGTTCACTCTCTTCCAGGATTCAGGATCGAACATGAACCAATACTTTGTCTAGCTCGTAGATGTTACCGTTTTGTGCTTACGCTTTCCTGAGCTGGTGCTGCTTTAAGGAATAAAAACCTTCTTTACACTTATGAAAGACTTAAAATTTTGAACAGAAACTACGGTAGCTGTGTCATCGGTAGACAGAATATACCACCTGCAAGAGGGCTGATGGAACATCCAACCACGACTGACTAGCTCATTGAATGAGTCCATTTGCAGGCGATCGTGAGGGAAATTGTAAAACACGTAGAAGAGTACATTACTGGAGCTAAACCTTCTCAAAGAGTTCTGATGGGATGAAGTGCGTAACGATGCTAGCTTGAGTTCGTAGCAAGGAGGAGTATTTATAAGACTTATTTACAACTACTCCTCAAAGCTTTGTTTGTGGAAGTACGGGGACCTGAATACACTTGAGCTTTAGAAGCTCTCATCTAGGCAGTTCAAAGATCTTGCTAGGTTCTCAGGGCCTTAATTATTCTGGTTGACTCCACTAACTTGTGGCTGAGGAGCCTGACGAGACTTTAAGGCTTCAGCTGTTTATGGAACTTAGCTGCTTGATGTAGCTTCCTGAGTTTAGAGGGAATTAGGCTAGCTAATTATGCTTTTGATGATGGAGCATGAGTCGTATTCATTGATATCCACGTCAAAAATGTTTGTCCTTCCTTAATTTAGTAGTTGCTCTTTTGTATGACTGGTCTGAGTAAAAAGGGAGCTCAATTTAAAATCCTGCTCTGTTCTCAGGCTTAAGACTGGGTTCGGCAGTTAGCTTGAATTGGTAGCAGCATTGAAGATGGCAAGATTGTTTGCAACGCCATTTACAATCAGGTGCTATCCAGCTGCTGTAGTTAGATTGGCCATGTTACTCGAGTTCACTCCTAGTCCTTCGATCATGTCAAACTGACTTCCGCTAAAACTGCTAATTGTGTCATTGTGAACATCATGAATCATGCTCTAGTTTGCTCCTCCTAAACTGTAGTTACCTTGGCTCTGATTGCCACTTTCTTGCTAATTTTGCTGATTAAGCCACTAGTTGCTAGGAGTGGAGACAGTTTTTGGGATATCCTGTAGATTTTAGTTGGATGCTTGGCCTTTAGATTACCCAAATGAATGTTGGTTTTGAAGTTGTACTGAACCTGGATTTTAGGACATTTGAGGCTAAAACTTTTGATTTTGCGAGCTTTTTGAGTTAGAAAGAGTAGTGGCTTGCTGGTTTGAGTTTCCTTAAGAGAGGTTTGTGAAATTTGAATGGCTGCCTTGGCCATTATTGCTGCTACCTTGAGAAGATTACTTGGCTTAATTATGCACATTTGAATGTGGGGGCTGGGAGCTTGAGTTGCTTGAGTGATTCTAAGGCTTTGGACGATAAATATACTGAGGTTATCCGCTTCCTGTTAGCTGTTATTAGCTACTGTTTGGTCCAAGCTATGGTTGCGAGTGATTTTAGGTGGATGATTAATTCTGATTGCTGTTGGAGGCGGCTGAATTTTGAGCTGAAAGCGAGGCTGAAAGTTGATGATGGTGCTTCTAAGAAGTGGACTGCCAGTGTTACTGGTTGGCATGATTGCTGTTTGAATGAGAGTAAGAGTACTGACCGCCGCCTCCTAAAAGCAAGAGCATTTAATTATTTAGGCGAGGAAGTTGATTGGTAAGTACCTTAATTCTGAGCAGAATGGTTCTGCTGATTTTGAGAGGTGTAAAACTAGTGCTGCTACTGTTGTTAGCGCTGCTAATCTCTATCTCCTATCATTTTATTGATTATCTATTTCATTACTCTTCTTTCTATAATATTTTTTCTATTCAGATAAAAAATACACAAATATAGTACTTCTTATGCATGTTTAGCCAATCATATAAAAATAGTAGTTGAAAAAATTCGAAATTTATAATTTCAAATATGTATACATAAGACAAAACTATAAAATAGTTATAAAGATTAATATTTTTATATTTTTAGTATATATAAAGTTCTAGATAAACTATATTTCATTCATTCTGTTTCTGCCAACTTTCTTTTAATAACAAAAATTTGAATTCTTTTACTTTCTGTTTCAAAGATTTTTTTTAAAATCATGTATATTTAATCCAAAAATTAAATAATTAAAGAATGTGGGAGTAATAATTAAATGTTATTATCCACAGAAATTAAATTCAATCTAGCTTGACTTTCTTAAGTACGTCTATGAATTCGGTCCAGGTTTGCGCCTAATTATTTGAGTTAAGAATCTCTTGATTGCAAAACGCCATCATTGCTTTGATATAGTTTTCCATTTTCTAGTGCTAGAATGCAGGAATGGCGATGTCATGTAGATAAACAAGCAAATAATTTCTGATAAATCCAAAGTTTAGGATATCTTTCTCCGTTCTATCAATAGTCTGGAGAATATGTTGAGTCTCAGTGGCCTTCCCAGACTGGGACTTGAAAAGACCCTTGAAAGTAAATTTGCCCGTGCCCAGCTTATCCGCTGTTTCTTTGTCATCCTTCAACTTAGACTACGCTTTCATGCGCATAGCATCTATGCCTTCTTTGCGAGAGATGCATTAGATGAGAGCATTCATCTCCATCAGTTCACCCTTAACCCATTACTGAATGTGCTTGAAGGGGTTTCTTAAATCTTGAGCCTAGTATTAATTAAGTCCAAATTTTTACTTACTGTCTCAGTTAATCTGCTCTTAAGATCGACCTTGCTATCTCCTGAGAGTATATTTGCCTTGAATGGAAGATTCTCAGTTTACTTTTTTGAGTTGATCTCCTCGTACTTAATGAGAAAATCTATGAATCCTTTATAGTGCATGACCTCCTGTTCCTTGATGGGCACTATCATTTTGATTTACTTCTTAAACTTGCGAAGATGAGCAATGAAATCGCCACAGTCTTTGTTGAAATCATTGATGTCTGCATTATATTGCTTGAGTTTAACATCATTAGCCATGGCGTCATTTACTGGCATAGCCTCTCTTAGTCTTTTTAATAGGTCATCAGTGGTCAATTTGGGGAGGGTTTCTAACGCTTTCTCTACATCTCCTTAAGGCCTCAGGAATGTTTGCATCTCGTTCGATTCGTACAGATATGGTAATAAATATGTGGATAGTTCATTAAATGCGAATAAAGTAATTTGGAAATCTCTTTCATGAATCTATCCAGAAACGCCATCCTGACGTGAACAAAATTCTTGTCTTTGTTTCCCTGATAAAAATATTAATCAATGGATAGTCCTTATTACGAGAGTACTTACAATGTTTTTCTTCTCTGGAATTGGAGGGATATAACAAATGATGTATAGAGAAGACGATTTTCATCTTTATTAAAGTAAATACATATAAAAGTAATAAAGAAACAAGATAGGTCCAAGATAGATTAACTCCAGAGGGGAGTGAACTTATTATAATACTATTAAAGATATATCCTAAAAATGAACACTCATGACGGTAAACAAAATTTTTTGCCCTATGTCTAATCTTGTTTCTTTTAGATGAAAACTATAACTATAATTAAGATAGCAATGTAAGATAGTTAACTCTTATTATAACCTTTAGGGATGGGATGGGGCCGGCCAATATTAGAACCAGAACTATTAAAACTATGGCTAAGACGGTGCTGACTCGTAAGTTCACTTGATCTCAATTTCCTTCATTATTGTTCTATTTTTAATTCAACCAGAATTAAACCATTTCTATCTTTAATTATATAAAATTAAATTATTAATTTTATAAGATTTTAAAATTGATTCTCATTTATTATATTCGGCTTTGTATATTTTCTTTTCATTAAATGGTTTACTATGGGTGTCAAGTTTTTTAAATTTCTGATAGTACAATGATGGGGTACGGTAATGGAACTCAGTTTGATTATTCATAAAACGACTATGCCAATGCGACCAAGACTCATGAAGATGACTATGCCTAACAGTTTGCACAAAACTTAGGCGGCAACACTTATACTTCCTAAAACATGTATTAGGAAAAATATTAGGGAAATATTCTAGATGACCTCAGCTAAACCAATTAGAGTACCACTCATACTCCTTACAGTAAGAAAGATAAGTTATTATAAGAAGAAATAGATTACGGAGGTTATGGAGGAGGGTAGACGCAACAAGACCTAGGAATGGACTTCAAACAAGGAATTGCAAGCACCTTCAAAGACATCTTGAATCTCAGGAAGTATGACTGCCATTTTAAATTCTAATTCAAAAATGATTTTTGAGTAATAATCTGCCCTACTTACGATGTGACTAATCCTCAGATAAAAAGTGGCCATCACGAGTATTAGTTAACTGGCATGGATTTCATTGGACCTATAGAAGTTACTAGAAGATTCAAGCATTTTTACCTCCTCAGAGAAGTTCTTTACAGACGCTTTTTTGGACTGTATATCCCTCTCAATTTACTATGAAAAGGAAAATATAAATGAAGATTATAAATAATAAATAATAATCAAATTCATGCAAAAAGTAAGACCTGAACACATAAATAGCAGCAAGAAAGAAGAGAAAATCTACTTCAAAGAATTTAATCTCGCCATTTCTTCAGGGCTCGATGAGATTTTACAGCCGGACATAATCAGCATAGAAAGAAATATTTCAAGATTAAAAGAAGAATTCTGCGAAGAATCTACATCCTTCTAGTCAGAGAATTTTCCTATCCAAAAGCTAATCTACTCCAACCTATTTCATGGAATTCATGGATTTTAATTCTAAATTCATCCAGACTTTAAGGAAGCTTAAGAAAATTTGGGAGATAATTTCTATGGCAGTAGCGAAATAGAGGATTCTCTACTAGAAGAGCAAATCTGATTTGCTAAAGAACCCCTTTACCAACCCTCTAAGGAAAAGGTACTGGGAGAGTTTGAAATCTTCAAAGGATCTATAATATATTTAGTTTCTTAAGCTAGTGCTTATTTATATACGATTGACTTAAGTTCTTTCATATCCTTTGAAGATTATGATGGCCTTGGACTTTACCAATTTGGTGAGGTGAGCCCTTTTGCTGATTCTCAGTTGACAGACTTGACAATCTTAAACCTTACTAAGAAGCTATCCAACAAGAAAAGTATCAAAGAGGTGAAAGAGGAAGCAGCAAATCACATTCGAGAAAACATATTGAATGACAAGTCTCTACAACAATGGTAAATCCTTAACTTCACTTAATTATAATTGCCTAAATTTGCTGCTTTACATTCAAATATATAGGCTCCTGAAATGGCAGCAGTGGAATATTGATCATTCAATGAGTCATTCTCAATGTGAAGAATCTTTCAATGAGATATATTTCTTTGAAAACTCAATGAGCCTTTCTTTTGAAAAAGTCTAAAGCTATTTAGATAATTTCAGTTTTTCAAGAGTGGATCTTAATGAGCTAAGAACTCTAAACAATGGGATTTTTCTCTGTAACTTTTTCAACAATCAGATCTTCAGCACAAATCTTAAAGGCTCTAAATTAATTAATTTTGAGTGATAGATAAAAAAGACCATTCAAATTTTTATATAATTTTAGATTTTAATTGCTCTTAACTTTTAATTTCGTAATAAATTTGAAATTAAACTAATTATTTTTAATTTATTTACATATCATAATTTGAGATGAAATTTTGATTAGCTTGTATCAAGATTAATTCAATGAAAAAGTTCTGGAGAGAGGATTTATTGCAAAAATAATTATCCTAATCAAAATATATAAGTGGCTGATGTTTAAAATAATTTGCTATCTGATAGGAATGAAGAGTAATATAAGGTCTTTCTTCTCTAGAGGGATTAGGAATAAAGAGGAGAAGCACCTATTTGGTAAAAGCTTAGCAATATCGGAGATAAAACCTATTTTGAAAAATGCATGTAAAATCTACAGGTTTTTTCTACTTTTAGCAACTCATTTAATGAAGGTCTTTAGTTTTCTCCTTATTTTAAGCCATTGAGTTCTCTTCAAACTTCAAAATTTGATCAAGAATTCTTTGAAATAAAAACTTAAGAGTCTTCAACTTATCTTATTTAAAAAAGTTATCCAGAAGATCTGAAATGGTTTTATATTCTAGCTAAATTTATTTATTAATTAGTAGTTTGTTGTCCTAAGTAACTATTTTAGCAACAAAAAAAAATGAAAATTTAATATTAATATACAATTTCTATTATTTTCCATTATAAATTCTACATAAAAACCATGATTTTAAAATATATATTTGCTTCAAGATATTTAAATAAAAATCCTCAAGCTTTTAATTCCCTATCTTTTGATAAATTTTTTAAAAATTTTTATGAGTCTCAAATGTTTGACTCTAAAGCATTTATTAAGGATTCTTGAATAAAGTCACTTAGATTGCCGGTCTTATTTGATGGACTATCTCTCTAATGTTGGGACTTAGAGGGATACTCAGAGTCAATGATAAATCTTTGCTCTGAAGAAACTACTGAGGCCAATTAAGGCCTTTAAGATGAAATCAAGCAAGAGATTTCAGAATATGAGTCATTAGTTCAAGAGGAGGTAAAATATTATCAGCAAAGGAAATTAAAAGAGAGTCAGTTATTTTCAGGATTGGTTCCTATCATTTGTAAATAAGATATTGAAGAAGATTATAAGATTCACAAATATCCTTATGAGGCTTCAATCAGAGATTATTCTCTTGCTTTTGAAGTATTGTTGAACTAAGTTGAGAACTATTTGGTACATTTCAAATAATAAGAAGGCGACTAAATTTTTCAAATAGATTCTATCATCTAGCCATTTCAGGTTTTGCCTAAAAGTCCTTCACTTTAAGAAATAATTTCTTAAAAATGTGCTAAGAAATTCCATATTTCCTAATTCTCAAGCCTCAAGATGTCTTCAGGTTATCAGAATGAGCTTACTATGGAAGTGAAAGAATTAGCAAAGAGTCTTGATGTAATATCTGAGAAGGAGTAAATTTTAAAAGCCCGATTGAATCTGGAAATCGGAAAGAATTGGAGCAAGTCATCACTTTATGAAACTGAATTTGATTTCAGCGTTGATAGTAGCAAAAGCTAGCTTCAATTTTAAAAATAAGGAGAAGATTATTAGCAGGAGGTGAGGAATAATAAAGAGCTGAGGTTTAATTTCAAATCAAGATAAAATTTAGCTTCTTCTCTTGAAAGTGAAGTAGATTAAAGCATTTCTGAGTTTTCTTCAAAGAAATCCTAATATTTTGATTCAGAAATTAAGAAAGCCCCTCAACTTTCATCAATGAACCTCATTTAAGGATAAAATTAGTAGGCCAAATAAACGGGTAAAGTCAGAGCTCCTTTTAAATTTTAATATATTAATTAAAATTATTAACTTATATAAATTATTTTAAATAAAGGAATTGTTTAATTATAAGGTTTGCTTAAATTAATATAATATGTGATAATTGGCTCTATTGTCTCACATAAATTTTAGAGCAAATTATTAAAGCATTAAAAGTGCAAAAAGTGCAGCATATTTTTTACTATTTCTATAATGAATTGCTTTTGCGAAAAGTAAGAGAAGAAGAGAAGAGGAATATGAAGGCAAAGAAAATTTTGAAGAGCAGCCCTATCGTTTCTTTGGTTTTGAATCCTCTCACTCTTCAAAGAAGTAGAAGAGAATAATTCCAGAGAACAGCAACAATGATGGGTATTTCTATAATATGATGCAGTAGTAATACTTTACTGAAGACCCCTTTGCTAATTCAAATGATAATCCAGAGTTTCTCTCTGAGAATAGTTTCTCGCAAGATTATGAACAAAGGAGATTCCAGTTTAACTCTCCACCAAAGTCCTAAAATGGGAGTAGTCTTTGTGATTAATTCATCAACAATCGCTATCACGATTTCGATAATATAAAGCCCATGCATTAGAACATTCAAGGAAATGAAGAGGAGAAAGAGATTCATCCAAGATCCAGTCACATAGCGAGGAGAAACATCATAGTAGATGATATTTCCCAGTATAGGTATGGCGATCAATCAAGTGACATAAATCATCAGAATCTTTAACCAAAATACGAGGATGAATGCTTAGAAGAAAGAAAAGAAATTCCTTCCAATAATCCAAGCGATTTGAAAGGACAGGAGATCTTTGATTACCTCACTGACTTTTCTTATTTTATTTCCTAGGATATTTAATGGTCTCAAGATGCTACCTAGCCTCGATTTTTTGATCCTCTTCGATAGTAGCAGAATC
>JAJKFJ010024026.1:0-22454 GCA_027382625.1 Tetmemena sp. SeJ-2015 | reverse complement strand
ATGTTTAGAATTAACTTTAATTTCGTAAGAGAGTTAAATTAGAAATAATGTCCGTTCACAGTGGGTTTACCACAAGGCAGCAGGAGTCAGTTTATAATACCCTCATCTTCAAGCTCATCTAACTTCTTGCAGATAAGGCTCTCAAACTTATCTAACTTGGTAAGTTCAGAAATAAAAAACTTAGAATTCGAATTGAATAATCCGCTTATTAGAAAAATAATTGCTCCAATCATTTCGGTCTTTTAATTTTGATTAACTGAATTATTAACTAGAAATTCCTGTTAGTGACGAGCGAAAATGGGCTAAAAAGATAGTAAAACTATCTAGAGTCATGCGCTATCTAGAGAGAAACAAAAACATAGAGCCCTTCTTCAGTCTGGCTTTCGATGAGCTAACTGATACTCTCAAGAAAAATTATCAGGTAAGTAGGGTGAAGCTAAATTAGCTTGTCCAAATTTTGAAAGTTTCAAATTAATCTGGAGTTTATTTTCCACCATTCTGAATATGAACTACGGTACCATAATCTAGAGATTTATTTTCTCTCCTTCATCTTTCAAACTCAACATATTTTGTGAATAACTTTTTGTGTGTAGGATTTGACAGTGCGAGGCTCAAGCAGTAACTTTGGAATGACCACTAACAGTTTAACTTCAAACGCAAATTCGATAGTAGGTCTATCATCTTAGGTCAATCAGCTAGAATTAGCCACTAAAAGAAATGCTGATGAAGAATAAAACGGTGTTAGCGAGGAGAGGAAACTAGCATATTAAAAATAAGTAGTATAGTTTGAAGAGTTTAATTATTATTTAAGCAGTAGGGTCTGGCTAGAAATCCAGAGCTGAAATGGTCTCTCAACAGCAGGTAAATAATTTGTCTTTCAACAATCAGCAATTTAAAAAGAGCATCAACAATTAGAAAGTTGAGGATGGTTTATTATCGAAAGTTGAGAGTTAAAATTCTGAAGATAGGAAAGACCAATCCAATTAAATTATTGACCTACAGTCGTAATAGAACTTAAATGATTCGCTAAAATAATTTTTCATCTGCTTATTTTGCGAACAAGAAGCATGAAATAGACCACTAGTTCCAATAAAGACCTCAAACTCAAATGAATTCAAAAGTTAAGTATAGAAGAAGCAGCCAAGAAGAGAATTCCACTGCGAAGAATTCTTACTTCGCTTACTACCAATCAAACAACCAGCAAACTCAAAAGAATAAGTAATAAGCTTTGCATTCTCAGAGTTAGAACAACTATTAAATAATGGTGACGAATCCTAAGGACAAAGAGTCCAGCTTATTTGACTATCCCATTTAAAGAGAGCGTATTGGAGCTGATAGGTAGTCTGGCTAAAGAATCTTAGCCTAAAATAATAACTTCATAAATGGCTTGAGTAGCTAGAACTATGGGCCTCCTAGAACTAGCTCCATCAATCAGAAGTAGAGAACAAACATTTCTAAAATTATTTATCTTTAAGATTGTTCAGAGAAGAATCCATAGTCAATAGAGTAATTATAAAAATGTGGAGGGCAAAGCTTAGGATAAATATAGATCCTTGAATACTTCCATGCTTGGAAATATTGAAACTCTAGATAAAAGCCAAACTAAAGAATAAATCTACCCTGCAACTATCTTTTCAAAAGCTTATTTTCAATACTTTTAAGTTAAATCTAGATTAGAAATAATGATGGTGATCAACTAAGTACAATATAGAAAAACTTGGGTACTTTAAGAGAGGGGAATACATTCCTTAACAAAAATTTGAAATAAGTTTATGAGACTATTCAAGCCTAGGCTTTTAAAGAAGTGTAAATCACAAGTACTGAAGCACTGGGAGTTAAACCCTACACTTCAGGAAGAGCAAATGCATTTAAAATATAAAGTCTATTAATCATTATGCATATAGTTTGGTAGGTAATGATAAGCTAAGATCCAAGTCCCCCCATATTGTTCAGAAATAGCCTTTTAAAAGCCTCTAAAGTGTTTAGAATAGGAATATCTTCATTCATTTTTTTTCACTCTTGTCCATATTAAATTTTCCTATCTTAAATAGAAGCTACTTGAGTAAGCCCTAATAAGCAGTAGAGGAGAAACTTCGACTTTTGTAAATCTAAGATCAGTCTCGACTCTAAATATTAGAAGTTTAGCAGAAAGGGGGCTTATAATCTCCCGACTCTAAAGGAAACAAGTCCTACCAAATAACTTCTTCTCAAGACTACTACAACAATAATGAAAGACTGAAGAAGTACAGTTAGCAGTAGTTACTCAATAAGTTTAACTAAGCAAGTAACTCAAAAACTCCTCAGGGGTATCCACTTTCTCTCAGGCTCAAAGGATCAGCCAATCTCGCAAATCTCAGTTAAGGTAATCATTAAATGATAATTTTAAAATATTATGGTTTATAAGGTTAAAGGGAATAGCAACAGTATCAAAAGATAAATCTGATAAATGGAAAGAATACATCGTAATAAGACACAGATAAAACTTATCATCACAACTAGCCAGTAAATAATTCAGATTAAGTTTTCCGAAAGTAGCAAGGCAGGTATGACTAAGAATGCTCATTTATTCTATTTTTTTATAAGATATTTTTTTTAAAACTAAGATTAGAAAGACTCTAAACAGAAAATTGATAGTATAAGAGCTGAAACAAACGGGAAATAAGACAATGACAATAACTACATTTTGAGATGTGGAAGCTTCAGCTTAGAGAATAATATGAATGCATCAAATTAAGAATAAAAATTTCAAACTGAAGAAAGAGGAGACTTTGTTGTAAATCAGTTGGTGAAATCTCCATTAAATAAGGGACAGGTTTCAGATAGCCTTGCTCGAGAGCTTTATCATACAAATATGTTCGACTTGAAGAGCTCTTCTGCTAAGGAGGATGTGCAAGTTCAATCAAATGCTTTTGGTATTTTTTCACCTAATTTCCAGTTCAGAAAACTCAAAATTTCATAATATATTTTTTAATAAATAACATGAGCCTCCTTAGACAGATCAATCGATAGAAATTATTTATATAATATTTGCAAGATAAGTTTTAAATTAAAGGGATCACAGATCTGATTTTAAGAGACTAGAGCGTGAGAGATTCAATGAAATCAGATGTGGGTGTTGCAAATGCCAATACTCTGAAATATTTATATTTGAAATACTTTGAACTTGGTAGGTCATGGCTAAGAATTTAAGTCAGAGCAGACTCAGAGCTCGATCTAGCCTCTCTATTCCATAAGTGGGTAAACTCTCATGAATCAAAAGCCAAAAAGAGTTGATGATGCTTTTGTTCTAGTTCAGGATTAGTTAAAGGAGGAAGATGGGCCAACAGAAGCAAATAATCAGGAGACAAATGAAAAAATGCAAAACGATATTTAAATATTTTAAAATAAATTTTATAGTTAAATTATTTGATTTTTCTCCTTTTTTGAAGAGAATGGATATACTCTATTTTTTAATTTATAAGAATGAAAGACACACTCTGCTTAATCACGCTAATAGTAAAGTAAAGCAGGAATCAGTCTTTACTCTTAACTAAAATCCTTTGGAGCTTCAATCTTCCAATAAAGCGTTGTATAATTGGTATTTAATTCCCTCTAGGTGGAAGAAACTCATCGATAGGTAAATATAAATGTCAGAGACTCCTTGAATCAGTATGATATGAATATTTTTAAGATTTTGACTATTATTTATTCTAATGCATGATATCCTAAACAAATCAGCTGAGATGAAAGAGATGCTTCATCTGATTATAATATTTGACCAATTCTGTATTTTTTTGTTGATATCTGCAGCTGTTTCCACATTAGTAGATTGACTTATCGGTATCTCAAGAAAGGCATCCTGTGCTCTCCAACCCTTCTCGCTAGGAGTAAGTAGGAGACTATAGGAATCAGATGCCAGAAGTTGCTTAGTTGGCTAAAAGCTAGGACTCTCAATCCTTCGACAGGAGGATCCAGCCAAATTAGCAAAAGCCAAACTTCAGCTTCAGAGTCTAACCTCTTTCAGACTCAGTAAATTCCCATGTGCACCCAGTTAAACAACTGGCCTAAACTTCACAGACCTTACTTCATTCTTCAAATAAAACCTCTCAGTAAAGGGTATCTTCCACTAAGGCAAATAGGGAAGACTTATAAAGCTTGAACTAGATCATTCACTAATATCAGAGCAAGAAGTAAAGCAGCATGCTCTCAGGTTCAACAGCTGCCGCAGTAGGAGGAGGGGCTGCTTAAAGTGAAAGCAATTCACTCAGATAATCTTTATAAGGAAGGCTTAAATGATAGCATATAGAGATAATAATATACCCTACTTAATCTATCTATGATATATACTTGTCATTTATTATTTCGTGAGTAATTTTTATCCAGATTCTGATTTTAGAAAAAACTTTGGATAGAAAAAGCATAATTATAATAGATAAAAGTAATAAAATGAGAGGACAGATTTCAGTAGATAGCAAGGGTGACATCGCTTCAACTCTGCCTGTGAATAACGAATAGACTAGTGAAATAGTGCAGCTTATAAATTCCATCCTCCAAGATATCAATCTTTACATGAAACTTAACAATCCAAATATTTATCATTTATCAATTGACACACTCTGTTATTATAAGTGAATGGTCAAACTGGAGATCTAAGAAAAACTACATTCCGCATAGGTGGTGCCAAGCAGCAATAGCATGAAATCTGCATTGTCATCGGCAGCGATAAAATTCAAGCTGTAGTCAAGGAAGTGGCAGCAGACGGCACTGCGTAGTGAGTTTGAGATAACAACTTCTCTAAAATTCTTATCAAATAAAAATCAAGTTGACTGCAGGCAGGATGGAAGAAATGGAAAAGCAAAGTTTATAAGTCATAAAAGCGCTTGTATATGAGTTTGATTATACAGAACAAATCCTTAAATTGATAAAACTATTATTTTCATCATTCTTTGACAAAAAGGCTTGTTTATTCCTTTCTGATTCCTTGGAAAGGTGCAAGTTTATAATATTTATACTGCCTTAAGTTAAATTCTTAAAATAATTAAAAGGTAAAACATGACAGAGGAGTTTTGGTAATAGTATAAGAAAAAGAAGGATGCTACTCAAACTAACATCCTCTGGACTAAGGTAAAGTTTAGACTTTCTATTTGAGAAATATTCCAAAGAAGAAGAACACTGCATTATGATTAAGACACACTTCATTTTTCAATTCTCTTGAGCTTGGATGAAGTTTTTCTCCATGTTTTTAATTTTTATGAGGAAAAATTAAACTCAAGCTTGCAATTATAGATAGCAGATGGTCTAAGACAGGAGCAGATTAAAGAGAAGCACCCTGATGAACTGTATGCGATTTGCAGGACGGACAATAACTATTGGCGGCATTATCGCGCCTCGCCCAAGTTAACCATTGATGAGCTTTCGATGATGATCTGCAGGGAAGTGGGTTGCGATCTTTCCTATTGTCAAAACCTCATGTGGAAACCTAAGACTGCATCTTAAAAGTAAGTCACTCTCTCTCTCTCTCTCTCTATACTTATATGTTATAACCTTTCTTTTGTAGTGTGTCTGACTGTATGGACGAGTATCACAATTTCAGAAACTGCATAATCAGAGAGAAGAAAATGTTTAGATCATTGGTGGGAGAAGTAGACACCAAGGCTAATCCAATGGCTATCCCAGATTATCTAGAAAAACACTTCAAACAAAAGGAGGAGATGAAGAAAAAGAAGCAGATGATGGGTGGAGATTATATAGAAATGTTGTTGTATCATCCATCAGTCATATTGTTTATCTTTGGAGATGAGGATGAGTTAAAGAACCGTATTAGGAAAGTAGAGGAGGACCTGCAAGTAAACAGAGCTAAGCTAATAGACACATCCGCATTTAAGGAAAAGAAAGAGAGATCGAAGATGGTCATGGGCGAAAAGGAGGAAAAATATATGTGAAGAGAGCGAGATTTGATCCTACTGTACGCATTTTAATTTAAAAACTGATCTTTTATTCATAGTTTATGAGATGATGAGTGAGTGAAGTTCTTTGTTTTCAGGTTTAATCATCGAATTTATTAATTTTCTCTGAGATTGTCCATCCCATTTGAAAAATAAATAAATACTATAGGAAAAGATAAAATGAAAAACCATCGGCAGCCTCAGCAAGAGCGAGGCAGAAAACACCTGATTTTGTACATCCTAGACATCCCCTATTTCATAATAAACTTCCTTCTCTATTGAGTCCTGGCTCAAAGTTATTTCCTTCCTCTATTTCTTGCTTTGAACTTCACTTAAGTAAGTATTCCGAAGTGAACTTCTAATTTCAGCTTCCTGATAGACTATCAAGCAACAAAGATTTTTTCTCTTTAGAAATGTGAGTCTTATTGCAATTTTAGAAACTGGTCTTTATGAATGTGGATAAATGCAATCTGAGGAATTTAATCGCAAGTGCTTTCCCCAAGCTGTTCTTCTTCTTGATATAAGCAAGTATTTACATGACTTACTCTTTTTGGCCACTACTTTTAGTAGAAAGATTCGGCTTCTATGACTGGTTGATAGGAGGGAAAGTTGTTTAGATTGCTGGTGGAGGAGGAGACTAATGTTGAATTTTATTTTTGAATTTAGAATTTAATTATCTCCATGAATATTTGCTTAATCTTTCTCTTATTTACTGTATTTACCTTATATATCTTCATAACTTATTGCAATTTAATTTATATATTTTGAGACTAAGAAGTAAAAAATTCACTTTAGAACTTAGACCTGACTTGGTATTCTGTGAGCATGGCAGCAACTTCCTTCTTCTCTTCTATATTTGGGCAATGGTCGACTTAGGATTCTTCACTCCTTCCAGGCAAGAAAGCAATTTCCCAAGTTTCAATTTCAAGTGCACTTTAAACAGATTAAGACATGATGTGGAGTTTACAAATGAAGATCATTAACTACCTGGCAATCTATCTGCTCATGGATGTTTTGCAGTTCGCTACACTTCGCAGACTCTCCAAGAATCTGAAATTTGGCATGGCACTCAAGCCACAGGAGCAGCAACGTAAAGTATTCAGACAATATACAATATACAATATATTATTTGAACAGAAAATTAAAAGTAAATCTCACTTCTATGGCAGAGCAGTAAAATTTGTTGGTTAATGAAATTAATAAAAGCGGGCATAGCAGACTAAGTCAATCATTTATTGCATTTTAAATTTAAGGAAGTCATAATATAAAGTTATTTATAAATTATTAATTTGCAAAATGACTGAAAATTAGTAAAGAGGCAACCATTCTACAATCTCCGCCACAAGCAACCCCTAAAACCCTGTTCTTCATCTCTAGCCTCTCCCAAGTTACCAATACCTAATCTAAGAATGCAAAACCTATTAAGAAATCAGGGAGACAGACTAATCTCAATGGAAGGGTGCGGGATTTATAATCCCTCTTGGCTGGTGGAGATAGTAAACTATAGAAGAAATTAAATTATCTTACTAACTTGTATTAGCTAATAATATAAGAGTTTACTGCGCTTATGGAGACAGACTGAAACAATTATTTGAAAATTAGGAGATATAAGTGACATCTTACGATCCTCATTCTGCTGAGGGACAATAAATTTGCAGTCAACTTTTCGCAATCCAATTCAAATTAATCCACATTTACAATGTAAAATTAGTTTTTGTGAATGAAGCCCATGTTTCTGGATAATTCAGGCCTCTTCAGCTTTGTTCCTTCAGTCAGATAAATCAGGGAAACTTTAATCAATTCAAATTTAATGGAATTCATTGTAATCATTAATTTTAAAACTACATAAGTACTAGATTAGGAGAGCTATCCATAGATAAACTAGTTTAAGAAAGCAATCTAAACAGAATCTGGTTTCTTGCGACTTCAGAATCAGGAATTGGTCAACGAGACTCACTTTGTTAGTGCTTTCGTTTGGAATAGACTTAAAAGATTCGTTCAAAACAATTATAGCTGCTCTCTAAATAAATACCTAACCATGATTCTTGTTTCGTTTTAATATCATGAAAAGTTTATCTACAGGTTTCAGAGTGATGACATGCTGAGCATCCAAGATCAGTTTGACCTATAGCCGGCCAGTATGATAATTTTCATAGAGAGAGTGAACTCTTATATGTACCGAATCTGCAGAAACTTTTCCCTGTAGATGAAACTTCAAGAGTTGATAAAAATGATCTGCGATATCTTGGGCTTCTCTCCTCTTTAAACTCTCTTTGAGGTTGTAGATGACTAGTTTAAAATTAAGTTTAATAGAATAATACTGTCTAATCTGTATAAGATGAAATTCTATTTTTAATTTTAGTTAGTTAGAGGCGAATTTGGCAGCAATTCAAACTATAATGACATTGTGAAATTACCTTCAAACAAGATAATTAAATACTAAATGTGAAATTAATTATCCATATTTCTCTCATTCTCTCATCGAAATTATAATATTATCCGTTCAGCCCCTATTTTTGAATACTGACTAGGAAGCCAGCTTGTCCAGTAAGTAGCAATTATTTTTCGTTTTTTTAATGAGCTTTAGAGAAGTGGCTTCAAATCCATCCATTATTGGCATGTTTAGCTCCATAAATTCCCTACAATTGTGGAATTTAATAAAGTAAAATTACCTTTTTTAAAAACATTTTTGTAGAAATACTCGGCCGACAAGGAGCGCTTACAGTACCAAGTTTTAACCCAGATGGCAATGCTTCGTCCTCGTTCGTCCAGGCCTTACAGAAGGAAACTCAAAAGTTTTCGAAAAATCTGGGCTGAACGGATAATAGTGAAGTTATATTTAAGATATTGAACAACTATCATAATTTCAAGGAACTAAAAAATCAGAAACTTTATGAGATAGAGGGATTCAAAGATGGAATGAGCATCTTGATCAGAGAGAAGCAATCTTATGACATTGAGCTGGACATCAAGAAAAATAACATCACTTTATATTAAAGGAGAGTTTATATAAAAATAAGGGAATGATTTCCGATTCGTCTTACTAAAATAATAACTCCTGCTTAGCTCCGAGATAGACGACTAATCCTACTTAGACTTCTTATTCATACAAGCCAGAAATAGAAGAGATGAGGAATGGATTTTATAGGATGATATTATTTATCTCAGTTTTTATATGGAGGCTATAGAGGCAAGAAAATGAGAGAAATGATACCTTAAATAGGAAAATAACTGTCCTTGTGTTTTAAATGATTGAGAAGTTAGGTTAAGAGCTTTGTGGAGAGCTATAATATGTATCTCTTTAGTTTATATTTCTTATTTTAAGCCTAAGATTTCGACAGATCCTGCTCCCCCCTTGGAAACGAATTACACCTACAGCAACAAGAAAACTCTGCCGCCTCTCTTTATTGAAGAAGAAAAGCAGCTGCCTCCTATTTAGCAAAACTTCAACAACGTTCCAGAGAATGACATTTAAGATAGAGTAGAATTTGATAACGCTGACTTTGACTAATTTTTCCAATAAGAAATGGATTAAAATAACAAGGGGCAGCAGAATTTTAGCAATGGCTAAAAAAGATAAATCCAACCATACTCCTCTCCCCGCAATATGAGAAATTGGCCTGACGAAGTTATGAGGGAGCCTGCTTTTAATGTTGAGTTTCAGATTGACACCACGACAAATAAGAAATAGATGGATCAAGCAAAGGTCAATTAACTCTATGAAGAGTAGCAGAAATTTATTAGAGAAAACTAAGGCGACTTCACAGAGTTTGCATTAGATGGCTATCAAAACAATAATCCTCAGTAATGAAAATTAAGTTACTGCTATCATAAACTTGCCTTTATAGAAGTAAGTGTTTGACTTCGGCAAGTATACTTTGAGCTTAATAGTTTGTGTGTATGTTATAGCCTTTGATATTTTTGTATTCTTTACACACCAGGCTTAGAGGCATCCCAGCAATTCAACAGGCACCTTGCTTAGTCAAGAATCAACTAGTAAAATTTGAAAAATCAGAATCCACGTATTGACCCTAACCTCTCTTTCAATGATTAGCTTGACTAACTCATATCTTATGGAAAAACCGACAGTGATTAGAACAGCGTCAATGGAAATATAGATCCAGAAGAGGGTCACGATTAGCTTCCCTGTTTTTAATGTTAAATAGAATTCATTAATTAATTAAAGCTGAACCTTGATGGAGTAATTAATAAACTATCTCAGCTTTAAGAAGAAAATGAAGGCGTAGAGGATTTTGAGTATAAAACACCACCCAATTAATCTGTGCACTCTAATTCAACAAAGTTCCCCTCTCCTTAGAACAGCAACCCCAATAATATTGGCACGCCTTTATTCGAAATTTAGAGAGTGCAGCAGTATCAAGAGTCAAATAATCCTAACGAGGGTGCAAATAGAATTCCATCAGGGATCTACAGAGGTGACGCTATCTCTCCCTTGTAAAAGTACCTCAACTTTGTAACTAAGAATCCTTAGTTGGGGCTTCCAATGACAAAGAGTCAGCTTGAAGAACGCGCTAAAGAGTTCATGATAACTGTGGATGAATTCATAGAAAGCATCACTCTCCAGTATGGTAATGAGATTTTGAAATACAACTGCAATCCCCAAGATGATGATAGACACTTCTCATTAAGAAATATTTTTGATATTTGATAGTAGAATAGATCTTTTCAAGCCACAGCTTCCTCCCATCGATAGACTCTTAAATTAAGATGCTTTCATTACTCCTGCCAAGCCAACTTAAAATAATGGACTACCTCCTCCGCCTTCCTCACCCCAAGGCAATTCTTCTTCCTTCATCAAAACTAGAGCCTAAGTTAAATTAGTAATGAATGAAAAGGGATAAGACTTGAGAGATAGGAAGATACAGAACTTCTAAATGAGAAGAGAACAAGCAAGAGAGCGCTGCCAAGCTCATTTGAGTAGGATGGGAACTTTCCAAACTAATAGAACGCAAAGAGATGCAATCATGAGTGAAGACTTCTCTACAAATTTGAATACCCCTAAATAGATTATAGCAATTTCAAACCTCTAAAAGCAAAGCATAACTTAAAAGGCCTATGATTCAAAGCAGCAGCAGTAGAGTGCATAGGATGTGAGGCTGCAGAAATATTTGAGGTTGCCTAAAGTCAACAGGAATCTGGATGGCTTGCCTTACTAAACGAATATTTAAGTTTGTAAGCTTCTTTTTAAATGCTTGCAGCAGAGAGTTAATTAGATGATAGCGGGCTCTAATCTAATGAGGGTCTACTAGCAGCCAATCCTCCCAAACACCTTCCTAACTCTCAAGCCGCTATCCCCACCTAGAAAGAGAGCCAACTAACAATAAATGATTTTTTAATGGAATTTTTTATTTTAAAATAAGCGAAACATTTGAATAAAGAAGCTATTAAAGCTGGTGGTATTCAGAATTAAGGAAGTAAGAGATTAGTAAACGATGGAAAACCCACCTTATCTACCTAAACTACATCAGATTTGACTGTAATTAATCTTTAAGACCAGAAAAGGGCGTTAGTTTAGAATGTTGTGGGAGGATCTTTGCAGAGTAGTTTGCTTTCTTCTCAATAGCAGATCTCCGGAAACGGTAGTATAGAGTCATAACTCTCTACTATACCAAAAATAGGAGAATAAGACAGATAGGGAGAGTATAATCACTTTTAAGAAAATTAGAGCAGGTCTGTTTCAGCCTAGCACAGCAAAAAAAGAATATACGAGCAGTTTCTGGATTGCAATGACTATTCATAAAGAGCTTAGAAAATTGTTGGAGAGGACAAATCTGATACTAACGCAATTCCAAAGCAAGATTTGAGCAGAGATCCATCAACTAGTCTTGGTAGAGACTTTAAAAGGTTCAAACCTAATTAAAATCAGCCTAATTAAGATACGAAAAGTAATAATAAAGCCTCTGCTGAAGATGAAGAATGTGAAAGAATGGAATGAATAAAAAGTAGAAAGAATGTAAGATTAAGCCAGTTTTATTTTTCAAAAATGAATAATGAATTAAAAAGTTCGAGACGATTCCTTTTTAAAAAATTTTAAGTAAGAAATCATAAAATTAATTCAGACCTTAAATAAAGTTATCCCCTCATCTAATTATCGTTTTTACTTCATAAACATCTCTCATAAAATGTCACTGCTCTATTTAGATAGCTCTTTGATTTATAAATCCATAGTTGTTTCTTTCTTATTTCCTGCTCTCTGTTTGGAGCTATCATGTCCCATAACTTTGTTAACCTCCTCTTCATTCATATTCAAAATCTTAATTAAAAAAGATAAAACTTCTTTTAAAAATATATTCTGGATGAGCGAGCCATCGGAGGGACTAAAGTTCTTGAGGTATCCTTCATAGTAAGAGTTGACTATGGGAATATTCTTCTTGAGAGTATTTTTGTAGCTTGTGAGGCACTCTTTCCTTCCAGTGTCTAGACCTGGGTGATAGATGCTCTCTGAGATTGGAATGCCTCCGTTTGCTGCAGACACCTCAGCTTATTTAAAGCATAAAAATAATATCATTATAAATTTCATTATAAGGCTTCAGTCCTTTAGAGGCACTGATAAAAATCTTCTTTGGAATTGTCCATAAGCACTTAGGCATGTCTTCTAATCAGGAGCATGGGAAGGAAGCACTGCCTTGCTTGAGCTTCAGAATCAGCGTAAGCTAGTCCCTCGTGGGAGTAAGCCCTATACTGACATTGATGGATGCTGGCCTTGAGTTTGCGATGCTTGTCTAAGAACCTCTGCCTAAATTTGCTGTCCAGGATGTCCAGCCCTTAAATGGATATAAGTCAAGATTATTTAAGCAGAATTTAATTTTTCCTTGTGTGAAGCTGGACAAGTCCATGTTCTTCTTATCCATCAATTGATCCATTTTCCCTGACTCTCTCTTTATTAATAAAATTACTATCAACTTACTTTATGATAATAAAGCTTGAAAAATTGGGGCAATAAATTTACATCCTCATATCTGTCGAAATCTTAGCTCCGATTAACTCCAATAGAATAAGAGTAGATATTAGTCCTTGGCATCGAAAGCCTATTTTCCAGTTTAGAGTCATATAATTGCACGAGTGTTACAGTCAGCCAATCTAAACCCCAAGCTATTAACTCCATGGGCTTGCCGTAAATAAGATAAGGCAAACTCTAGATTGACATTATTAACTCCTCAACTATAATTTACATATAGAGTAAGGTATGTAATTTTTTATACTATGATGACTCGAGCACCTTTAGTATAGTCAAGCAATTCTTCGGGGATTTCAATTTCAATATTCTTCTGTGCGTACTTGAAGCATCTCTCACAAGCTGCTCTATAGTCATTGCTTTCTCTTTCGTTATTATTCATTTCTCTATACTCTAGAGGTATCTTGCCATTCTTGCAATGCTATTCTGTAAATATGTTCTTCCATACTGGCCAGAAATGAGTGTGAATCATCATTTAAAAATGTGAACCTATTTAATTAATATTGTTTGCAAATTTTCTTCTGCGTCTGCTCAATCCTAAGGATTTCATTTTACTCGAGGTATGGAAGCATGACTGACATCACATTCTTACTCAGGTCTCCTATCTTAAACTACTAAAAATATAATAATTTATATCACTATTCCTAATTCCTTAAATATATATTGAATTACTTCTTTTGCTTAGGATCCTATTACTTGTTATTCTTATCCCCAGGCTGCTACTCTTTTTTAAGTCCAACCAGGTTTTAGAAATTCTTGATCTTGGCCAGGAAATTCACCGCCACTATCTCATCTCTCTGCTTCTTTTTAATGTAGAGTTAGCGCAGTCTGCTTGTGATCTGCCTTACCCTTAATATCATTACGTACACCAGAATAAAGAAAAATAATTAATTAATTGACTAGTTATTTATTTATTAAGATATAATTGATATTTATATTATATTATTTTGAATAAGAGGAATGAGGAAACATAGGTCTACCAAAAGCACCTAAAATTGGTAGGCTAGTTGTTACAGTAGAGTTTAGTCCTTTATCAATGCTTGGAGATAGCTCCTTGTTCCCTTGCTTTTAGTAAATCTGAGTCTGACATGGTTTATCAAGATAGCCATCGTGTCGAAAGCTTTCCACATTAAAGCATAATATTCCCTATATAAGTCGCTCATTTTCAATAAATACATAGTGATAACGAGAATGATAGCCAGCAAAACAGAAATTGTGTCACTTATTAAACACCTGAAGAAAAGCACGACTGCTTGCACTCTCTGTGGAAGTTTACCCTTATTCACTTCTCTCAAGTAGTTTTGCTTTCGCATTTTTTGAGTGGGTACTCGTTCAAACTAACTCACTGCAAGCGCAAAAAGTTCATTTAACCTCCAAGGCAAAAGAATGAAGAAAGCCACTACAAAAGGCAAAAGCAAAATATCCATAAACCATTCAACGAAAGAAGGAAAATACATTCTAAATGTTTATAAGAGTACCAAATGCAGAGTTTGATAGAGAGACTTGCATTCCTCTCGCTCATATATATACTCCATAATTGTTGATAATAAAATGCAGAAAATATTATAATCTCTCTTTCTTTATATTTATATGATATTCTTCCTCCTCTTTCACTAGCTGTTCTTTTTACTCTTGATTTCCTTCTATCTTTTACTTCTCTTGTACTTTCCTCTTCCTCTATAATTCTTTGAGTCTGAGTAGTGATTTTTGTCTATCCTGCGTTTTAGATTCAGCCTGTTGCAGTTTAATCATAAGAAGTGGGCTCTTAGTGACTCTGCGCAAGAAGGGGTTGAACTTTTGAAGATGGCCATTTACTGAAAGAATCGCCAACAGATATACAGTCCTCACTCCAGTTATCGCAATCAGAATGCAGCAGATCAAAGCTAATATAAATCAATAATTAAATGGAAAATAATTTAGGGATTAAATTAAAGCCAGAAAATCAGTGAGACTCTGGTAGAAGTAGGACAAAATATTTTTGCGTTTGACATCCTCAACCTACTTGATTTAGCTGAGGGTGAGGTGAGTGGGGTATCTAATAAAGTAGTGTCTTTCATTACCTATAAAGTAGTCCCAAGTTTAAAGTGTGATTTTAAATTTGCATATTAATAAGTTCAATTTATATCTCTCAAATAAAAACTTTAAATTAAAGTTCTGTAGGGATTGAAGCAGAGGGTTAGAGGAATGAAAGGGAGTAAGATTAAAGCTTTGGCTAATTCTAGATTGACTGTTTTGACTGCAAACCTCCAACCAATTGGGTATGTGTATACGTATACAAGGGGAGCAATATCAAAAATAAAATACTTGAATAAAAACATTTATTTTCTGTAAATATCTGGGAAGGCTGAGAGCGCTTTAACATCATTTAGAGATAAATGGTTCTTGAGTTTATCAATAATCTGCTATTGGTACTAACTTATATTCAAACAAACTCAAATTAAAGACTTTGAACTTCCATCTTCATTAACCAAGCTGCGTTTTACTAATCTGTGAGTGTTCTTGAGTAGATGCCTTAGGAGTCCTATATAGAATATACTCACTATCGTCACAGGTAACCCAATCAGATTAATTAATAATCAATTAATTACACTATTTACATATTTATTAAGATAGTGGAGGATATCCTTTAGAGTTTGGACAAAGATGATCATGATGATTTACTTCCTGTACAGCTCACTATTTTACAGCTTCCCCAGGTTTTAATAATTTAGTGGCCGAGAGAAGAAAAGTATCTTCGTGTAGCTGAACTTAAAAGGATTCAAGCAACTTATCAATAAATAAAGTTATGTAGATATTTATTTATAATATAATATCAAAGTCTGAGGCATGTAGTACCAATCTTGCATTCCTAATTCGAGAGTGGCTACTATGTAATCAGTCTTTAATTAATTTTAAGAATGTTTAATTGTGAGTAAAGTCTCTATTCGCACCATCTCTAAAAAATGAGTTTAAAACGCTAATTAGTTAATTACTTTTGTCTTCGAAGTGCTCGTGTATTAGGCACAAGTTATAGTAAGTAGTTAGGATCCTCCAAGGTGAAATTAGCAGGCAAATGAAGAAGGTAACCTCCCATTAGATATCTTTGATAATGAACTTTGGATTCTAGAGAAGCATGTCTCTGTCTAAAGTCCCCTAGAGATAGTGATGCCTAAGAAGGGGGTATCTCCAGAACGGCACTAGATTCAAGACAATTGTGAGAGCGAGAAGTATATCTAGGAAGAAGTTCTTCATCTTGATTTAAGACTTTTGCCGCAAGAAGGTATAGATAAAAGATTAATAAAATCTACTAATCTGAACTTATTAAATTTCAATTTATCATGGTTATATTGCAAGTTCAAATCGTAAGAGTCGTCTAAAACAGATATTATTGATTTGTGAAATGTTTTACCCTTAAAGTATTTTTAATCTGTGATAATCTTGACAAGATCTTTGTTGATCTCTCCTATGTGTTCTTTGAGTCTCCATGGACTCAGTATCGAGAATGCGAAATAAATTAAGCCATAGAAGGCTATGAAAGGGTCGATCATGAGGTTGTGCCAGTTCTTTTTAATCTCATTTGTAATGAACTTTGCATTCTCCCTCTCTAAATGGGAAAACATTAAAGCTTATAAACTTACTCAACAGTTTAACTCGGAATAAACTCACTGCTTTCTTCAGCTGCATGAATAAATTTATAAGCTTATATGAAACATTAAAGTTATTAATTGAAGTTGTGAGCCATTCTAAGCGGCAAGAGTATAATGAGTGAGAAGTGAATAGTAAGTATGACTGTGAAGATGATAAATTTAGCGATTGTCTTCAGCAACTTAATGAAGTTCTTGGAAATCTCCTCTCTTATTATATCCCTCAGTTCCACTTTCTCTTACTCACACCTTTTCTAGAAATATTCTTTAAAAACTAAATTAATTTTCTTTGTCATCGATTTCAGCCTGAAAGCGAAATAACCACTAAGGCAGAGACATAGAAACATGAGCACATAGGGGAAATCACAAATGCTCTCGATCAAGCCTGAGATCAATAACTCTCTGCATTAATCACAAGTGTGTTTAAAAGAAAGTTAAACAAAGAAAAAATAAACTAAAATTGTTTCTTCAAGTCTGAGTATAAGTAAGAAACTCTGTAAGGAGCTAAGATTGAGATAGGGATAGCCAAGCTCAAATAATTAAATAATCAAATTATTATTTCAAATGAAGAAGATCTACTAGGGAGGTGAGACCCTTGCTAAAATAGATATTTCTCTTGTATTCATATCCATGAATGATTCCGAAGAGTTTTCTCTCAGCAGCTTAAAATTATTCTCTCTACTCTTGGTCCTCAATTTATTTTAAGTCTCCTTTGAGCTTTTTCTTTTCTGTTTTCTAATCATGCTTAGAGTTTTTATCTTGCTTTACTTCTTTCTATTCTTAATTATCTATTACATTTTAAACTTGTTTCTATTGCGCTTGCTGATTAACATCCTCCACTACTTATTTATCCTATTTTCTATCTTTGTTCTTTTCTATTTGCATTTAGTCTTCTATATTCTGCCACTTGCGAATAAGAGCAACAGCTTCTGACTTTCTCCATTTAGGAAGAAGTATACTCATAAGCAAGTAATAGCCAAGCACTTTACAAAGATCTTGTAAGAAAAGTGCTAGGAAGTTTAAACGAATGAGTCTGGTCATGCTTCTAAGAACTTTCATCATATTAATTACTACTAAAAATGAAAGAGAGAGTGATGGAAAATAAATTTCTATTAAATCATATCTTTAGCTCTCCCTGAACCTAAAAGTTATGTAAATTAAAGGTAGATTGAGAACTTACCAAAACGTTTTCTTAAAAAAGAAAATTGAGTCATCAGGATATCTGCGATTAAAATAAATATAATTTGAGACAGAATATTTCATGATAATAAACAAGCGATAATGGCTACTCTCCAGAAAACCAATATAGAGGTGAAGATGTATACTAGCAAAAGAAAGAGAAAAGCTATGTCAAAAACTGCCACTATCAGTCCATTTTTTATCTCTTCTACAAGATCCATCAGCTTGTAATCATCTAAAAAGTTTAAGGAGAAATTCAATTTTACAGATAAAGCCACTCCTCACTTTGGAGTAAATAGTCTTGAGTGTACTGAAGTGGTTAAAAATTCTCATAAACGAAAGTATCATGACTGAAAGTAGTACAATCAGAAGAAAAATAAAGACTGTAGCTTTGATAGTGAATCTAAGCAAGTCCTCAAAAGCGATATCGATTTCATCTTCGAATACATCTGCTAATGAGATATCTTATTTGAATCTTTTTCCCTTTTTAAGTCTCTCTTTAATTGAGGCAATCATCCTCAACAAGAATACTACACTTAAAAGAAAATAAATTTATCATCATTCATTATCACTTGCAATTATTAGTAGCAGGAAAAAGACGTAAGGTATATCTTATATAGCTCTGCCAAAGTATATAAGGACTCTTCCTCTCCAGAGTTCGCCAGACAGGTTGTCATAGTCATTTTTCATGTATCTGATTCGATAGGGCGTGACTATACACAGGACTGGTGCTAAAATGAAAAGGAATGGCAAGTCGAGCAAAGTCTATAGAGACTCTATGATTATCAAACCTGCCTTCACATACACACTCACATCTAGAGAATTTTAAATTATTGTAAGTAGGGAGAAAAATAGGTTTTGTGAATACCTTATTGCAATTTGATGTTGAGGCATTTCTTCCTCCAAGGAAAAATCACCATCACGAGTCGGAATATCTGAACTATAAGAAAGAGTATCGACTCCAAAATTTTCTTATGCAATTTCTGATATAAGTTAAGATTAAAATTTTGAAGAAGAGTTGCACATAGCCCATGACCATAGAGTTAAAGGCGTGTGTGAAATATATCTTGCACTTGATTGCATCCTGAGGATTCTATTACACTTTCTCTCCAAAGTCTTAGAAGATGAGGTAGTAGCCGAAATACGAGAGTGAAGCCAGCTATTGATTTAATTAGGTTAGTATTACTGACTAAATCTTACAAAAGTAAAGAGAGCTGCAAGAATCCACATGACACTTCTCACAAATACTTTACAAAGATAGAAAATGTTTCAGATAAGATATCGGAACAATGAGTAATTGTAAAAGTTATCTTATTAAACTTGATATATTTAAAAGTGTGAATAAACCTTGATACAAATTCGAAAAAAATGGACTCATAGCATCCAATTTTAGAATTCATTGAAGTATTATGAAGGTTTTTGAATCTTTTATCCACAGGATGAATCCCAAAATTATAAGGAGCTTGAGAAAAGCAACCGACTCGACACCCTCACCCATTAAGATTACACTCCCAGCGGCAATTCAATCCTTCTTTACATCCGATTTGATTTTCTCTTTTTAGCAATACCCCAAGAAGAGAAACTACCACCGGAGGAGGAACAGCCACAGGTGATCAAGATAAAATAACCATCGACATAAAGGAGCTAGAATCACTTCGAGATGTCATCACTTACAAAGCCAAGGTTTTGAGACTTCAAGAGCGCACATTTAAGACTAAAGAGAAGGAGCACTAAGCAGTAAAGCGAGCTCTGGTGGATTTTATAATCACCATGTTTGGTTACCTGAATGTTGAGGAGGCCTAAAACTTGATAGCTAAAGTTTGCAAGGAGTACAACTTCAAGGTGGATGATATCATAATTCAAGCTATCTCCAGAAGCAGTACACGCATGAGCTTTTTATAAACCACTCCCTTGCCTACTCGTGAAGGGACTCTCACTGCTAGAGTAGAACCCCTTTTAAATAATTAGGATACTCTCGCCATATAGAGCTCTTAAAATTTTCTTTGTAATTTTTTCAATTTTTCCTTTCTCTTTCAAGCGACAAGTTTCTTCAAGAAGCCACAGCTAAAACCCTCAAAATTACTACAAAAGAGAAAACTCTGCTCTTCTGAACCAAAGGGATGCAGATGATAATAATCGTGATTCAGAAAATTAGCAACAGCTGTTCGATAAATTTTAAGCCTCATAAATTTAACAGTAAGCCGCTGAGGAGCATTATTAATTAGAAGTGGGAAATATAGATTCACCAAAATAAGTAATCAGAGCAAATAAGAAGGATCTATAAATCTAGGATTCAGTTTAAAGTCTTGGTCAAGGCATGAAGAAAATTGTAGGAGAGCCTCATGATCTCAGAAAAATTAATATCTTGATTTATTCTTATTCAACATAAATTCTTAAAAAGCTATGCAATTAGTTCTAATATAGGAGATTAAGAAATGGGAGATGAGTTTGGGCCCTCCCATACTAGATCTTTAATTAAGAAATTGAATCAACTGTAAAAAGATATTTAAGATTTAGTCCAATCTTTAAACTAAGAATTACCAACTTCAAGAAAGCAAAAGCGTTCAGACCTCCTAAGGTTTAGCATGAACAAGCAGCCTGATGGCTTACTTAACTTGAGCTAAAAATCCTAGAGCTTGAACAACTCATTTGTCCATTCTACTCATCCTTAGGCCATTAGACAGAAGGTTTAAGACTCTGTGAGTTTATTCAAGGAGTCTTTGGAAGGGATTTTGAGAAATGAATTAGGAAATAGAATGTTAGATCTTGAAGACTTAAATCCCTACTCTATCAGGATTAGTCCCTAGAAATATGGAACACATGAGCTACTTGATGAAATAAGCCAACCCTAGGCTGTTTAAGGATCCTCTACAGTCAGAGTTATTTCCAATCGCAGAGATCTAACTTAAAGTGTCATCAACATTTAGTAGTCTGATTAATAATTTCACTTTTTGCTTTTATAGTAGCAGCTTTAAATTGATAATCTACTATCAGAATTCAACCATCACAATAATAATGCCAACCCTTAACTATCTAGTAGCTAGCAATTCTTGACTTCCTCAGCTCAAAAGATAGATAAAAGCTACAAGTCACTAAGCACTTCTCAAAATTAATATGATCTAGCTTAGATTCTTCATAGCGACAGAAGTGAAGGCACTTAAAATGCCAACCTTAATAAGTAAGACATAGCTAGAAGTTTACAGCAGCACCAAATTTAGAAATCACGATCAGGTCTTAGGAATAATTTAACCATACTTTCATTCTTACTTCTATTAGAATAATTTAGTGATGAAATCTATGGAGAGTAGGTGGGAGTCCCAATAAGATCAGCTAGAGAGGCTGAACGAAGAAGAGAATGATGAAGATTTAATCCTTCCATAAGAAATTCAGCAAGAATAGGAACAGCCAAGGATAATGAAAGCTCCCTAAAGAAGATAAGAGTCGTTTTTAGAGAAACTTGAAAGGCTTGAGAATGAAAAACATCAGAGTGATCCCCTACAGTTGTTATCTTAAAGATAGGGAGGAGAAGCGAATTAATAGGTTGAATAAATTTAGAACGAGACTAATGAGTCTTAGTCTTCAAATTTATTTACTAAATTTTATATCACCTTTAAATTAAATTCAAGTGATGATGAATCTGTTCTCGACAGGAGAGAAGACACTCATCAATAATATTCTTATTCATTCGAAAATTTATTTCAATCTTAGGCTCTAAAATAACATCAGAGCATGAGTCTGAGGAACTCCATAAGTTTGAGTTTGTAAAACCCAATGATCGTTCAGAATAATAAATCGCTTAATCTCTCCTCTATATCCGGACCACCTTCACTTAAACTTAACCTCGATTTCCTAAAGAAGCAGGAAATTAATAGAGATAATTAAAATTAAGAGAGACTTTTGAACAATCAGATAAGCAAGCGTAGTTCATAAAGAGAAGGCGTTAAGATTCTTCAGTATGAGATTGCAGAGGATCTACTTGCTGAGAGTGGACGAATCTCGAACAATAACCCACCGGTCAGTTCTTCCAGAATTTATCAGGATGACTATTATTCTAATCTATAGATAGTCCTTAGATTAATTTCTATAAGAGATCTTGATAATACTTCAATCCTATTGATGACTAAGATGAGATGTTTATGTATGAGGATAAAGAAGAGGGTAGTGAAAGAGAGATTCAAAATTAATCTAATAATGAAGAAAGGAGTGCAAGGATATTTTCTGGGTCTAGCTAAATAGAAATCCAGGAAAGTGGATTTAATCAGCAAGACAGATTTTCCTAGCCTAAGCTTTTTTTTGAAATACTTGATTATTTAGTGTGATAATTTTATTGATAGCTCCAATAGCTGAGGTACTAGAGCTCAAGAGTAAGCAGCAACTATCTTAAAATAATTCTACTTTTAACTATGAACAAGAATAATTTGAAATAGACTAGATAGAGCGAATATAATTCCAGTAGGTTGAAATCGGGCTCTAAACAGATGATGATATTTGGCTGAATAACTTCTTTGTCAAAGAATCACAATCCTAAGAAGAAGAGCAGAAGAATGACTTAAATTCAAATGAAGAGAGTTTACAATTAGTCAATTATCCACTTTTCAATATAGAAAAAAAGGAAGGAGGGGAAATAAAGATGAATTAGTGGATTTAAAGCTGATATACAAAAATGCAGCAAATCTACGATAAATAAGGCTTCCCATAAGCTCTAGCTGTGCAGTGTTTTGACTCTCCTCCACCTCTTATTTGAACATTTTA
>JAJKFJ010024025.1:0-22485 GCA_027382625.1 Tetmemena sp. SeJ-2015 | reverse complement strand
TCTAGACGTACTGACCACTGACCAGGGGGGCCCACAGCCGATAGCCGCAAGAGGACGCGGGCGTTGCCACTCACTGCACAGGGCAATAGGAATCCCTGCCGTTCAAACCCTCCCTGACTGAGGGCGTGAGCTGCCGGTCACTCGAGGTCCTCGGGCGCCATGCCTAGGGCTCAGTGGACTGGTCAAAGAGAGCGTGCACTCTGCCTCCGGTGTCTGATTCAGGGTGCCTCATAGCGGAAGTCATAGGGTGGCCGCTGTCAGTGTCTAGTCATCCTCAATATCGATCAAGTCCATCTTTTCTCTGATTGCTCTAGTACCACTGTAGTCGCCGTAGTCGGTGCGTCGTCTGCTGCAACCACTCTTATTTTATTTCCCTTTTTTTCAGAGTCAGCTCCATCAGCAACTCCATCTTCCTCCGGAAGTCCTATTTAATAATTTAGTGAAAGTTAATTATGTTTAAAAAAATTAATCTATTTAAAAGAGACAGCTCCCCTCTCCACCATTTTGCTCTTAATAAAGTTATTTGTTTTATTATTGTACTTGCAGTTGTAGTAATCGTATTAGGGGTTATGCTCATCATGCTTAAAATTAATATTTACTTTATTTAAGAAGGGTTGAAGACTATTATTTAATACAAACAAAAGGTTACTTAATTAAAATTGCAGAATAGAGCAACTTTATTAATACTACTCCTCTTACAATATATAGAATGAATGAGTAAAAACTAAGCCATAAATAGTTACTCATTTTATGCAATTCACTATTATCTCTAATTGTTTAATTATTTACTGAGCGTCTGACTCCACGGACATGTACAAATGATGGAAAAGAGGCTGATAGTTGGTGGACATAGCGGCCAACCAGTTGTCAGAGTCCTTGAAGATACGAGAGAGGTTAGAGACGACTAAACAACCAAAAGACAAAAATAATTATAAACAAGGCTTACCTCCTATGAGATCATCCTGAGTTCTTCTACCATTGACAGAGAGCGAGATCTCTTAGACCTAACTGCTTCCGTTTCAGTTAAGCCACCTTAGTGATTGGCAGCTCATACCTAAGGAAGAAATTAGCTGAAAAGGTTTTTGTCCATTGCCCTGCTTAAAGCCCGAGCTACTTGAGGCTATCGGAAGTGATCCAGTATTGACAGCAGTAAAACTTCTAGAAATAACTGAATCAAAAAAGAAGGAAATTAAGCTCAATAGGAAATAATTGTTACTAATAGGATAATTTTACATATTTAATAACCTCGCTCATTATAATAGACCAGAGAATCATCTTTCAAATTAAAATAAAGCTAATTCATTTAGTGAATAAATTCTTATAATGGGTTTAATAATTATTATACTTATTAAACTGAATTTAATCTCTGAATAGATTATTTAACTTTTATCCTTAGTTAGGATAGTAATTGGTTTCTTGAATCAGTACTTTAAGTGCTGGTTTTTGAAATTGATTATTAATTTTGTATTCCTAATATTTTACTTTACTTTACACTCCATTATCTTCCTAAAAGTTTAATTATTTAAATGTCTTTTTAAATATTACAAATACATCACGCCAAAAATCTATATATTTTTATTTCATAAACTACCAAAAATATTTATTGGCCTTTATCTTTTATAAATTTATAAATAATATATTGATTTGTTCTGATATCTAATTTAGTGTTTTTAAATATAATTGAGTTCTATAAACATTTATAGCGTTCATAAGAATAAAAAAGCGTGAATGATAATATAAGTGAGAATAAAATTAATATGGTCATTAGCAAAAAAAATAAATGGAGAGTTTAAATTTTATGTCAGTTGAAATGGCTCCAACACTACCGATCTGCAGTTTGATAGATCATCAATCAAAATTAATATTATATTCTGTTTTCATCATCTTCCAGAGCAATCCTCACTAAGATACATGATATGAGCAACTCAGACAATCTAGATTTTTTAATCTACATTTCTAAAATCGCTCTATATCTATGCTGAGTAGTTCCGAGAAAAAGCTGGGAGGATATATATTCTGAAGATTTAATGCATAATGGAATATTTAAATCATAATTTAAATCGGATTTACTTCAACTACCAGCCTCGGGGGAAGGCCTTTTCTCGTCATCCACTTTTTTCATGAAAATATTAAAATCACTTTCTATCCTAAAATTACCCAAAAATACCAATTTTTTAGTCCTCATTCAATTTCAAATGGCCTAATCTTATTATTTTATTTAAGGCAAAAAATATTTTGAACCTTCAAGAAATATTCATTTCACAAAAATTAAATTGTAAGGAATGACAATATAATTATGAAAAATCTATGCATTCACAAATTGAAGATTTCAAATGTAATAATTAATTTAGAGTACTCTTAACTACCATATCACATTGATCGAGTCCTCTTCATTTTAGACCGCCCCTACAATCATAAAATAAGCTAAAATTTAATATCTAAGTCTATAAGTTAATTATAATTACATACACTTTGTTCTTAGTAGGTATGATAAATTTTGAAATCCAATTTATTCTAATTGTCATTTAAATATTTCATAATAGAATATAAAGACCTTTGATTATAAATAACTTAAAGCATATTTAAAGGAATTTCACTCCTACTTGCCTTAAACATAAGTTTGTGTCTTAATTTATCTAAAAATTAAAGCTCTATACTTTTTAAATTAAGAATTTGATAAAGATAGGCCATCTAAAACTAAATGAGAACTAAAAATTTGATATTTTGGGGTAATTTTAGGCTAGATGGTGATTTTTCATATTTTTATTAAAAAAATGGATGAAGAGGAAAGGCCCCCCTCAGCCTCAAATAATATATATTAATCTAATTTCTAAAAAATGATATTCTCCATAATTTGTTAGATATAATGTTACAAAGCAAATGCTTCCTTGGTAGAGTTCATCTTAAAGTTTATTATTTATGATCTTCTTACTATCAATATCTTAAAAATGACTCTTCTTTTGAAAATACAATGGCGGTCAAATAACTGCAAAGTCCACTATCCTTGATTGAATAAACTCAATCTAACTTTTAGCAAAAACGGAAGATAATTAAATTTAATCACAGATACGATAGACAATAATTGTGATTTAAATTTATAATAAATTCAAATATATTTTATTCAAATTTTATAAGTTTATATTTGAAGCTTTATCTAGGGATATTTACATTTTAAATTATTAAAGTTATTCATATAATTTATTGATCTGATAAACAATGAGGTCTTTTATTGAGGTAGCAGATTTCTAATTAAAGTAAAGTAAAGTAAAGTAAAGTAAAAGTAAAGTAAAATTTTAGGAATATAATTAATAATCAATTTCATTAAATCAGCACTTTCGTACTGTTTATAGAAATCAGTTACTATCCTATGTAAGATTTCTAATTAAATAATTTAGAGCACTGACATTTACCTGTAATATTTTAAAAGTAGTTTTAAAATATTTAAACCTTTTTTAATTTGGGTATTGTTCATAGAGAAAATTGGATTATGCAATATAATTAATTAAATTATTGAAAAATTCCTATATTTTGCTAAAAAAATATAAGTAAAATAGGGTGTTCTATAAATACAAATTGCTTTAATAAAACGAATTTAGTTATGTCTTTTTTCGATTACAAGTTGGATTACGAATGAAAATGGAAGATTGTTTTAGAAATAGAGTATGAGGAATACATTTAGAAGTCAGTTAAGGACTTCATAATGCCTTGTTTGTATAATGATTGTTGCAAAATCATAATAGCTATAGAAATCCAGTTATCAATCAGATTGGCTAAAATAATAATAAATATACCGAGATATTTTCTTTAAAAATATTATTGCCTCGTTCCTTTGTTTTTATAGTAATTTTTACTTGGGTGCTTAAGAGATGAGTAGTGCAGAAATGGAGAATCATATAAATAGTTTAGGTAATTTAGGATTTATTTATATCTGGTCATTATATTGCAGGCTGTATTTTATTTCAGTTAAATTGAACTATTAGTATTTCACGATAACCTAATCCTCTTTCACTTAAAATATTTTTACATTAGAATAGTGAGGAATATAGAAAAGCGTATTATTAGATTATCTTTGATCTGCTTATTTATTAATTAGACTTTATAAATTAAAACTATTGCTTTATTATGCTGAATACCAAAGCAAAAGTTATTAAAAGAAGCTATAAAGCATATACAATATTTGTAAAATAATTTATAATTTGAGATAGTTTGATTGAGTGCATTAAGGATAAATGAATGATTTATTGCATCACATTATATTATCTATCTCAAGAATATTATAAGTCATGGAGAAAAATAGTCTAATGCGCAAACAAAGAGTCCCTGGCATCGTCAAGGCATAGTCTTCCCCCGTAGATGAGTTAAGTGAAATCATGGATCAGCTCAACCTCACTGCCGACTCAGAAACTAAAAAACACTTTGAAAACGGTAACTTACTCCATCCTAATTCAATATAACAATACATTTATAAAATATAAATAGAGAGTATTGAATGATTGTTGATAGAGAGTGTTTTCCTTTCTTGCAAAGTCTAAAAGTACAATAAGTATGACTGGAAACAAGAGCGCATTTTCGTGGTGACCGAGAAGAGCATTTACTCTCTCAAATAAAAAAGTAACCACATCCCTTCTTTGTTAATATAAGTTGATAGAACTGAGAAGAAAGGTCCCTATCTAATTGCTGGCAGGTATGACTGTCAGCAAGGATCCTAAATCCAGGGAGTTAGTTATTCACGTCCTGGGAGAGCATGATTTTAGATTTAAATCCGACAGGTAACATTAGAAGTTTTAAATCTAATTTAGGCGAGCAGGAATCATGAACGCTATTAAAATTTTCTAAATCAAAAATTAAATTAAATAAAATATTCATTTAGTATTTATATCTACCTATCAGCGGTAAAGGAGAATATTCCAATCTTTGGGGTCGTAAGTTATGTGTTTAAATTTTTGGTCGCAAAATAATGAATTTGTAAAAAATTTGGCCTAGTATATCTGCGTCATAGTTTTTTTTCTCTTCAGGATTTTCACTATTTTAATAGAACAATTTAATTAAATATTATTATAAAAAAGTTGCAAATACTTAAATTAACAAAACTTAACTCTTATAAAATATATCTGTTGAATAATTGAGGATCTAATTTTTCTTTTAAACATATATTACATTTGCTAGTTTTCTTAGTAATAAAATGAGTGTAATTCTTAAATTTTTAAAGTAAAGTAAAGTAAAGTAAAATTTTAGGAATATAATTAATAATCAATTTTTTAAAACAGCGCTTATCGTACTGAATTAGAAAATCAGTTATCATCCTATGTAACTTAAATTTTTAAATAGCCTCATATTTGATGCTAGTTTCAAGTATGAATTTAGTTTTACAACAAATTTTAGAAGATAGAAACTTAATTTTATAATTTAAATTTTATTGAAAAGATTTAATGAAGAATATTAAGAAGAAAGACTGACTCAATAATATATATATATATATAATTATAAAAGGATTTCTTAATTTTTTGAGAACATCAAAGCTAAGATGAAGAATAAACATTTATAGCATGTCATAATTTTCAGCATAATCTTAATATCATAATGAGAAGAAAAGAGTAAAATAAATAATTAAGAATATTGTTCTTCAATATTTTATTTAGATTCTTCAAAAATTTATTAATTTTATAAACATAAATAGAATATCTCAATTGAATTTGCTCAGAAAGGAAAAATTTATGATCTAATCGCTCAATAAAAAAATATAGAAAAAAATTTCTTTACTAAAAAATTAGATGAATATTTAATTTTGAAACTATTTAATTTATAAAAGATTTAGCACCTTTAAGAACACAAAAGAGAATATTATATAAAAATTAAAATTATTCGAGTGTTTGTCATTTACCTTGAGTGATTTATCACTGACTGATACTGTTATTGTTTATTGAGTAATTTCTTGAAAGACATGACATCAATTTTCTCATTTTCGTCTAAAATTCCAGCAATATTTAACTCATTATTCCTAATCTCATGCATTTTTATTTTGAAATTGAGGTTAACAGACATCATGAATAGCGCATTCTGAAGAGACTCTATATTAGCCTTAGGTATAGATTTAAGCAAAAAATGCTGAAAATAAAATAGGTGATGTTGCTTTATTCTGAATATGCCAAAGGTGTAACTCAATTATTATGTATTAATTCATTATAAACATAAAAATATTAAATTATTTAATTCACTCCACCTTTATTTTCCTTAATTTTTATAATTTAATGATAAGCCTTCTTTTAACCGGCGTCAGGTAAATCAAGGGCAAAATTATTTTGTGAATTTAGCTTCAGGCAGAACGGTTGTTTGGGTCAAACTCTTAAGCAAGATCTAATTTTTCTAGAGCTAATAGACCAATATTCATAAATTGATATTAATTATATTGACAATCTATTTTTAAACTTCAGTAAATGATATTCTTAATAAAATTTACTAACAATTGATTATTATATTATGAATATTTAGTCTTAATTATTAATTAATTGAATAGAGACAAAAAACACTGGTGGAATATCAGACTAAGGAGAAAGACGCTTAAAAGGGAATTACTAGAATGCCTTTAGAACTAGCCAGACTGTCTGAAGAAGACTTGGTAAATCTTGACTAGTTTAGAACTGGAAGCTCTGGATCGGGATCCAACAGTGGGAACAGCTACGATAGAGAGCCTCTTGCAAGATAAATGTCTTACGGAGTGCCCCAAGTTGAGATAATTACTGATGACTTTGAAAATAATATCAATCACAGAGGCAGAGCCTATATGGCTTCTAAGAATTCTGTTGCCATTCTTTTATTAAAATAATATACATAATTTATATTACTTACAATATTTCTATTAAAAAAATTATATCTTAAAATTAAGAGTTATAGCAGTCTAATCATGAGAGAAGATCCTATGGAATTAATCTATTATAAATTATTAACTTTCTTTAAGCAATTAATATTTATAATTCTTGAAGATTCTGACGACGTGATGGGAGATTCGAAGGAGAAGACAACTTCTCTGTTTTGCAGATCTTCTGAGTGCGAGAAGGTAAACTTGGAAGATTTCTAATTGATAAGTGTGATTGGAAGAGGCAACTTTGGTAAAGTGTACTTAGTTTACCTTCCCCAGACAAAGTAATACTACGCCATGAAGTCCATCAGAAAAGATATTGTTCTCGACAACGATTCTGTGGAAAATATCAAACTTGAAAAACTCATACTCTTGCAAGTCAACAACCCCTTTATTGTGAGCATGCTCTTCGTATTCCAAAGATCTTACAGAATTTACTTCATCATGGATTACATTAAGTAAGTGCCAATACAAAAATGACTTAATAGTTTTAAACTAAAATATTGTAGGGGAGGAGAGTTATTCCAATATATGAGAGAAGAAAGAAGGTTCACAGAATACAGAGTCAAGTTTTATGCTGCATAGATTGCGTTAGCATTAGGCTATCTTCACAAAAGCAAGATTCTGTATAGAGACTTGAAGCCCGAGAATATATTGGTAGATGAGAAAGGATATGTAAGACTCGCAGATTTTGGCTTAGCGAAGCTAGCCCATGAGTCAAACTCATTTTGTGGAACTCCTGAGTACCTCTCTCCAGAAATGCTACTTGGATGTGGGCACGACCACACCCTGGACTGGTGGGCACTAGGCATCCTGATGTAATAATTATTTAGGATTTCTAATCAAAATCTTTAGATATGAGATGATAATTGGGATACCTCCCTTCTATGACAAAAACAGAAACAAGATGTTTATGAACATTGAAAACGCTCCTATAAGATGGCCTGATCAAACCAAGCACGGTATCAGCGTGTCTGCATTGGCTTAAGACTTGATCCTATCACTGCTGAACAGAGATAGAAAGCAAAGGCTGGGATAGAAAAATGATGTCGAAGAAGTCTTAGCTCATCCATTTTTCACAGAAATTAACATCAAGAAACTTATTATTTATATTTCAAACTACAAATGAAAAAATTAGACTCCCCTTTTATCCCAAAAACCTTTGACCTTGAAAATTTAAGAAGAAAGACTTCTCTTGTTAATTTCAAAGACCTCCAAGAGACAATTATCCCCTAATAAAAAATAGAGCTAGTCAGGTAAAAGAACTAAGAGTTTGAAATGTTCGCAGATATAAATGAGTCTGCCATAAAAATCTGATTTAACTATCTTCACTCTAGACCTCTATCCTAATTTTAAATTCATACACATTCATTCTTTCTCAAATTTGCTAAATATTTTATTTTAGGTGTCTATTTTTAAATATAAATGATATTGTCACTTATTTAAATTATATTAAATAAATATTATTTAAATTAGCATATTCAATGAAATAAACAATTAATCTTAAGAGAAATTTCAAAATATATTATTCAGCAAAATTGTAATTTGTACATCCTTAATTGTAAGCAATATATTCAATTTTAAATTCATTATTTAAGAGATAATTTTTTGAAGCCTTGAAATATTGCTTAAAATTTCAACCAATAATATGGAAAAGAGAGTAAAAAAAACAGAAGCAAAATTAAAATAAATCAATGAAGAAAAATGAATAAAAACTTATTAAACAGTGGAATATAATTTCGAATAAAATTTAATTGATTTTTTATTTAAAAATGTCGGGGATACGTATATTATTCAGTTAAATTATTAAACTTTTAATATATGATTCTTTTTATGAAATTTTCATGTATATACTTTAGTGAAGCATGATTCATACAATCTCTTAATCTTAATAATTCCTATCTTATTTTCTTTTGGATTATAACTATGAACTGAGATGATAATAATAAAAGCTGAAATAATCTTACTTTTAAAATGTAAAGGCTTACATATTTTTACTATGAAACTTTTTTACTGCGATCTCTTAAATTCGTTTAAAATTTAAGTAAATCAATTTTTTAGTAAATGATGATTATTAAAATATATCATCTTGTAATAATTTTCACCTTAATGCATATCTCTATTATTTAATTTGCAAAAAATGTATTCTTTTACAAACTAAAGGTGGCGGAAGAGTTTGCAGCTCAAAGCAGAGTCACAATTTCTGATTGAGCCGATAAGGTGCTATATTTTAGAGAGGTTGAACTCAGCCGCACTAAAGACAGAAAGCTTAGTCCTCCAGTGTTGCTCTTTGCAACGGTCGCCCTCAGCACTCTTCGCGAAATCTATTGAAGGAAGGCCACCATTTCATGAAGAGATGACTGGAGGATATGTGAAGGTCTTCTTTCTCGTCTCAAAGCGAGTAACAGAGTCCTGACCTAGCCTATGATGAAAGTTAGCGTGAGCTGAACGCAGTTATTCCATTTAAACATAAATGCCTCAAAAGAGTCAAATGAAGAGTAGAAAACAAGATAAGTTATGTAGGTAATAGTAGAAATTATTAAATTTAGATTATATTTTCTTAATTTACACTATACTGCTTTGTAACAAATATAGGAAGTAACCTATTCAATATTTATTATAAATAAAAATTCCAAAATAATAATATCTTTCTATGCGTATATAAATATAATTAAATTTAGTTTGGTAATTCAAAATAAGTTCCATTTTAGGAAATAAAGCTTAAGCTGAATTAGTTATTCGAGATATTCTTCAGACTTTTATAAGCTTTATAATAGATATCAATTAATCTTAATCACTGCAAACTTTACTTATATAAAAGAATAAAATAAAACTATTTAAAAATATTACAATTTAAATAATTATAGACTGATATATAAGGGAAATAGAAGGTTAAAAGATATTAAAAAAGCCATTACAGATTTAAAAATTATTGTTTTTGCCAAAATGCGATTAGTTATGACTATAGGATGAATATGAGTGCATGATGGTCGATTGATTTGACCTAGAAATACATGCTGACTCAGTCATTGTTCTGTAATTCATATTATAGGATGAATACGAATGCAGAATCGGAGATAAGAGTTATTTTTAATAAATTAAATATTAGTCTTTGATTTAAATCCTGATTTTTAGATGGTTAACGCCCAGATCAGTCATTTTGACACCAAGGTTAGAATCATACAGGTAAACCCTTTTTTATTTAAAAAAAAATTCTAGCAGCAGTACAATAGCAGTAGCAGTAATAGCAATTTTAAAACAGTTGAGGAGATATTAAAATGAAGAAGATCAATAATATAAGTTAGCGGTAGTTTAAAAATAGGAAAATTTAGAAAATGAACAAGAGATGTTTAAAAAAATGAGAATTTGACCTGACAAAGTTAGGCTCAAAAGTACGCAATTAAAGATGTTCTTTTAATTATATTTTTAATTCTTAAACTAATATATTCTTTATATTAAATTTCTGTAATCTCTTCATTTTCTACTTCTTTATTACACTTTAAATATATATTTTATTTTATATAAATGTCTGCCTCAACAACGACATCAATAATTACATCAACATCTACCTTAACAAGCCCAACTTCTAAAACTAGGAAGAGGTCGCTGAATATGCAGACGTCCCGAACAAGTAAATCATCCCTCCTGATTCATAGAGACTCATCTTTGCAGGAAAGCTCAATGAGTAAACAAATTATTGTGAGATTTGTGTATTTTTAAATGACATCAAGAGCATAATCATGAATATTCGTGAGTAGAACTCTCACCGATAAAAGCATTCAGAGGAGTCTAATTTCACAACATTAGACAACTACTAAAAGTGAGGTGACTAAAAAGTAAATTCAGTAAGGAGCAGCATTCTTCAATATTCTTGCACTGATCTGATAGGAGCTGACTCCCTCATTAAGTTTAAAACATCATGATTTAAAGCATTCTTTAATTTAATATATAGCATTTTCTTCAAGAACTATATCTTTATTATATTTTGCTTACCCTGGATCATGCTTCTTATTCATCCCATTTTAATTTAATCTTAATTACGAAAAGTAAGTTCCACATGATCCAGTTTTATATTTATGCTGTTTTTACCACTCTCATAATCTTCATATCTACGCCGATCCATAATAGCTCTATTTGCTCATTTAACTTAAACTTCTATGATTATTAGTTGTTCCAATAATAGTTGACATTGATTTATCTCTTCATTGTCATTTAAGTATGATAGGAGCTATTATGATTTCTTTAATAATTTGAATTATTAATTTGTGAGATTCTAACCCTGGATTCTATTATGAATTCCCAAGTTTTACAAATTGATTATCAGGATTTCTCATATCAGATTCTTCATCTATTCATTTTAAAGTTCTAAAACTCGATTTTCTTTAAATTCTGATGAAAAATTAAATGAACTGTATTATTATTTTAAATGAAATAAATGCTATTATAAATTATATTTATTGGTTTAGTCGAATTGTTTATCTATAGAATTAAAACTCTTAGCATGATAAATCTCTTAGAAAGTTAGATTTACACTCTAAAATACCAAAAAAGGAGTTCTAGACTTTGACATTTATTAAAAGTTATGAATTTTGCTAAAGGAATCATTTTATAAATTTCCCAAGAATTATTGAGGATTTCTTGTATTAGTAGGTAATTCCTTCTCTTTTATTATAGGTCAGAATTTTTTACAAATTGGGGTTAGGAGATATTTAATCAAGTTTTAAAATAGGAAGGCAGAGAGGTCCTAATGATCAGATGGTACTGGAATTGGATATGTCTAAATATAATCCGGAATCTCATTTATTTAAACTTATTTCAATTTCATAATTAACGATTATTCTGATAACTAATAACAAATACCTTCCTCCTTAAAATAGTCAAGAATAACATTTAAGAGCATATCCAATGCGAGATCTCAAATAATATAATTAGAAGATGCTCAGAAATCATGCCTACTACGACTGAAATCCTCTCAAGTAGAAAAATGTCAAGAACAATTGTAGAAAATCATAGGTGGCCGCGCTCCATTACCTATTGCAATTAAAATCCATAGCATTAAATTATCGCTTCAGTGGAGAGTGTAATAAATATACAAATTAGTTCTTTAATTAATCTTTTTTTTATATTACATAGGATAAAAAAAAAATAACTGATTTTCTAATTCAGTACGATAAGTGCTGTTTTAAGAAATTGATTATTAATTATATTCCTAAAATTTTACTTTACTTTACTTTTTTTATAAACAAAATTCTCTTTTCCATTAAATTCTACACTATATTTATTATTTAATTTTAGTGGAAAATAAAATATGAATATATAACAAATTAAAAATTAACTATTATAATTAATCTTTAATTACCAATGAATGAGGAGAAATTAACAAGATGAAATCAATTAATTAGGTTCATACTTAAATTAAACTCTTCTCGAGAACACTTAGAGCTGTAGAAAATACTGCCCAAATTGGAGAGAACCATTACTCAACAGTTACTGCTTGAGACTGGTCGCTCCCCTGCACTTCTTTTGAGGTAAATGAAAGTAGACCACTCCTTCGAGAAGGAAAAGTTTTAGCAAGGTGACCCTCCTAAAAAATATTTACGATTCCTTGATCTTGTAGTGGAGAGAACTGTTCGTGAAAGGCTGATTCATTTATTGAAATAGACTCCAGAGTAGTAGATAGTAGAACTTCGATGATTCTGAAATAAGAAGAGATGGATATAAAGAGATAAGTAAATTGTCTAAAAATAGCGATAATTTACTTCACATATTTAATCCACTCCTTCCCATAAATAATAAATTTAGCTTGAGATTCAAGATAGTTCAGTAAACAAATAAAAACAAAACCTTTAAAAGAAAAATTATTTCATAATAAACTTATATTGAAGGATATAAAATAAATATTTTCATCTTTTTGGGATATTTTTGAAATAATCAAGTTTTTGAAATTAATTTTTATATTAAATTAACTTTCCTATGAGCCTTCAAAATATTTAGCAAGATCAATACCAAGTTATTCCTTCAAATATTAATTCATATCTTGAGATATTTATGAATTTCATTTATTTATTAGAATAAAAATACTTTTTATCAAAACTATTTAAAAAAATTTTGAATTATTTTGCAGGATTCTTGTATTTAAAAAGAGCAGAATTAATTTCGGCATATTTGTAATAAAATGAGTTTTGATTTGTGAAATATAAATAACGTAAATATATTTATTTGAGAGTATAATAATATTAGTGAATTTCCTTAGAACTCAAGCCTTAATGGTCTAAGAAGTGGATGCTTTCAACCAATAGTTGTAAATAAGGGTAGCCCTCAATCATAATTTGTTCTTAATGGAATTGACAAGAGTAGCATGGATCAGCTTCGCGCAGAATAACTAATGACAAGATCAACATAATAGGTCTATCAATATTTATAACACCAACAACAAAACATGCCTTTCCTTAATCCTTCTCTTCCTTTTAATGGCTAGCAAATAATTGCAATTAATAGACCAACAATCTTAAATATTAAATCAATTTCCAAATTTATTTAACTTAAATTAATTTTGAATTAAGACATAATTTAATAAAGAAAAGATTATACAAGTTCTTGAAGTAAAATTTGTCGTGTTTTTCGCTTAGATGAGCTTATAATGATTGGGAGAATTTGTTTAATTTTTTTGTCTACTTTGATGATGGTCTCTAGATTTATAAGTTATCTTTTGAAATTTAACTTAGAAGAAGTTCTAGTTTTTTATCATTAAATTTTCAATTAAGAGAGAATGTATTATACTCAAACATAATTTATTAAAACAAAATTAAAAGAAAATCTTAATGAGATATTTCTATTGTACTTATATTTAGTATTTTAATATTATTTCTATTAATAATGTGTTGCAGAAGACAAGGATTATAATTTTGACGAACAAAAGTAGGTGGTAATAAAAACATTTGAATAATACAATTATAATAGCAAAAATATAACTACAATATCAGCAGAAGTATAAGCCTCACCCATGAAAACTTATGACTATCGACTATGAGTATGCCCCATAGTTCTGCTATTGGATGTAAAGTTCAAGCTCTTAATGAAATGTCTGCTAAAAATCCAAGTATGGCATTTGAAGCTCTCTAAGTAATTAGCAGTTCACACCTTCAGTCAGAGAGAGTTTGGGCTGACGCTATTCATTAGAGGAATGTTCCTCTTTCTGCAATCGATAGGAAATCCTCAGGTCAATTGTATCAACGGCTAGAGTATCAGTGATGGTTTGGAGGGTGGGTACCTCCATCATGGACATGCATGATAACCATATTTAATGAGCTTGTATAGGAATAAATTATAAAAGAGAAATACGTGAAGTGAATCGTGGTTTGTAAGAATTAGATGAAAACACAATTCTTAATTAGAGATGTGATTAGGATTATATTAAATAGAGATCAGAAAATTGCTAATATGGTTTTAATCTAATATTGATTAATATTTAATTAATGATCAAAGATATAATAAAAACTCTAATTTTTAATTGGATTACTCTCTAGAGATTAATGATTTACCATTAAGATGTAATATTTTAATTTAAACTGAATCATTTCATATTTAATTAGTAAAAATAATCCCCCTTTGCTTTTCTTTTAAAGCTAGAAAGCATTCTTATTGATGATGAATTTCTGTTAATATTTAATAATGATCTTATTTTTACAACCCAGTATTTACTTTACTTATTTCTCTTTGCTTAGCAAATCAAAATATATATTAAATCTCTCACTAGTTCTCTCTAACCTTATCGCCTTCGCAAGATATAATTTATAGTTATAGTGAGCTATAAAATTCAAATAGATCTCTTACTTCAAGGTTAAAAAATTAATTTCTTATTTAATATAGGTTCGAAACATTTAATTCAATTTTGTTTAAAAATAATGAAGATATAATAAATTGATAAATATTGAATGTCTTCAGCATTCTCAACTTCTATCAATCAGACTTAAGCGGCTAACAAGAGATTAATTTCTCCTAAAAGGATATAAATTTTTATTGTAATACTCTCATAAATTCTAAAAATAAAGCTTTGTGGGGGGGGGCCTTTCCTCGTCATCCACTTTTTTCATGAAATATGAAAAATCACGATCTAGCCTAAAATCAGCCAAAAACACCAAATTTTTAGACCAAATTAAATTTCAAAGTGCCTATCCTACTCATATTCTATATTTTAGAGTATTTGGGAGAACTTTGAAGGTAAAAGAATTTCGAAAAAAATTAAATTGCGAATGAAAGATCATCTAATTAAAATAAATTCAATACCTTTATGAGTATAAGATTTCTAATTTTAAAAAAATTAACTCATAGATCTTTTATGTTCTGTATAAGAGCATTATAATTCTCTTCTTACTTGAAGCACCTATTAAAAGCTAGTTAATCTAAAATTTATATTTAAATCTATTTATATTTATTGCAACCATTTTTCCTATATAAACATAATAAATAAAGAAGTCGCCATAAAGATAAATTTTTCAATCCCGATTTTCTAAAAATTATTTTATAATTTCTTTAAAATAATAAATATGAGTAGGATAGGCACTTTGAAATTTAATTTGGACTAAAAATTTGGTGTTTTTGGCTGATTTTAGGCTAGATCGTGATTTTTCATATTTTCATGAAAAAAGTGGATGACGAGGAAAGGGCCCCCCCCAGCTTTGTATTATCCCATTTATTTAAACTTCTTAAGATAAACTTTTGAAATACAGTTTAGACTTTTTAAAGTAATGAGGCAGATACAAATATGTGATTTTAAAATAGTATTAGCCAATAATAAATACATAGTGCTCTCCTACATAGTTTTATTGCTAAATCTTTGGCTTTTAGGCTCACTCAGATAAGAAGAAAGAGCTTCTAGCTTTAATAAAGAAACTCTTAATCTGTTTAAGTGATTTCTCCATTTTATACTATTTTTAAATAAGTAGATTATTTTGAATAATTTGAATAAAATTCTATGCTTTATTCGCTGGAAAAATATGAGTAGAATAAGCCTTAATCAAAATATTTTTAATAATATTTATCAATACTTTTCGTTGGACTTTATCTAGAACAAAGCAAATAGAGAAATATAGATTCTATTTTCAATCAATGGAGTAATCAAAATTAATGATGAAGTCTCTAAAAGAATTATATTTCAGTCCAATTATATAAATGTTTTATTTTTAATGGAGGGAACCTGATTATATCCGGTAGATGTATATTTTATTGAATTCATGTTTCACGCTATTGAAGATTTGAATTAGTGACCTCCATTTTTGTAAATTCCACTTGTAATTGTTTTCGTCTGGCAATAGAGTTTTAAAATTAGATAGAACAAAACTACTCTAAATGTGTTTGCGTAATTCTCCAATTCTTACTTTATGAAATTGAAATTGTGTTTTACATCTTTAGTTTACTTGACACATGCTGCTACTTACATACCTAACACTGAATTCATCAACAAAAGCTATATCATTTCGCTGATTAGGAGTTTTCTTCTTGTTCTTTAAAGACATAGATTGTCTGCTTGGGCCATTGCAATTTAAGAGTCTCAATTATTTTACTCAACGGATGTAAAACCAACTTCAGAAGCAGTTTTGTAATTCAGATTACATTTTTAATATAACTTGATCTTTAAAATATCTCTATTTATTATTTATTAATTTTAACTTTAAAATAGCATTCGTATGGCTCTCTATTCTATTAAAACGATTCCTCTTTAAAAAAAATTATATTTTTTTAAAAAATAAAGAAACCGATTAGAGAAGGAATTATTTAGTAAACCCGTAGGGCATAAATAAAAGGTTGTAAACGTGCCCAATGAACAAGTGTCAGACCAGAAGTCAGTTAGTAAAGGAGCACGGACCGCTCTCATTTAAAGACAAGAGAGAATCCTCAGGAACGCTCAATTTCTGACTCCCACGTTAGTTGTCACTCTGAATAGATCTCATTCTGCAGACCATACCTGTGGAAAACACTTTGAATCCTTCTTTAGTCATAAATGGAAAAGAAAAAAGTGCAATATGCTTACCAATTTGACTAGAACTGCAAAACTCTCCGATTTTAGGCTATCACCATAAAGTAACATGAGTAGTGCATCCGCCAATGGTTTGTCCTCAAATCAAAACCTTCACCAGCATACACTCACCCCTAACCAATTTGCTCGCTAGCTCCCACAATCCTTCAATAGGAAATCATTAATATAGGACCAACGGGCTACAGCTTGAGACATAGTACAGTTATCGCATGGCTTTGGAGTTCGCCACAATCCACCAAACTCTCTATTAAACACTCTACGCCACATATCACGGATTACTATACTAGATTGACTCCAGGGGTGCGAAAAATAGAAGGCATTAAGTAATGGCCGACTTATCGCTCTAATTCAGCCAAGCCAACTTTAGTGCTACGTCACGGGTCCTATATTCTGAGCTTTTAATCTAATTAACTGACTAGATAAATAAAGCAATAACCTTTTTTTTAATTTATAAAATCTGTGAAATATTTAAATAAATAAAGAAAAAAGTGAATAACAAATATATTCTAAAGGACAATATTAAAACTATAAATGGAATGAAATTTATGAAACCATCCAAAAGTAGTTTTCTTATTCCATTACAATTATTTGCTAATTATGAATATTTTTCATAATAAAAAAACTTAGATGATTTAAATTGATAAATTATAAATTTATAATTAAAAATTTTAAGCTTCAAAATTTTATTTTATCAATAGTAAAATGTGAATCTTAAGCAATAAATAGACTAAACTCTAATACATGATATAGTGGAATATTTAATTTCATTTTATAGGCTAATTATTTCTGAAATTAAAATATATACGCTCGTCGGCCAGAATAAGAATTGAGCTTTAACTTTTTTGTCAAAATATATTTAATTAAACTCATTAATTAAATAGAAGATATCAAATGATGGGATGTATCTACGCAAATTAAATAATTCTAAAGTTCAATTGCTAAATTTATTTATCCTCTGCATATATTAGTTTCTTCATTCTTAAAAAGAAAATTATTTAATAATAGGAGTTTGTGGGAAACTGATATAATAATAATATACCTTACAAGAGTGATATATATATATTGTACTCCCACAATTAATAAAGCAAACTGCCACTTTGAGGGACTCACTAGTGTTTGATTCAAAAAGTGAGCTCTTTAAGTTTTTATTTTCAAAGTTTGATCATTTTCTTTGTATCCTTGTAGACTAAAAGTAGAGCAAGCTCCCAAAGTTTGTTCCTTTTAAAAATTCCAGTAGAATATAAAAAAGCAAAATCATTTATGTTAGAAAAATGTCCTGATAGTTTAAATATTCTCTAAAATATAAAAAAGATTTTACAGAAATATCAAAAATACTTAAAACTTTAAATTCATTATTGATCCTAATATATAGAAGTTTTAATTTTTTATGGTTAGAAATTAATAACATGCAAATCTTCGTGATGATCCCAGCATAGTACCTTTTGCTTATTCATTTTTATTATTTTCATTTTATTATAGATTGAATACGAATTCTTTATTGAAGGCGAATTTTTTCATAAATAAACGAATTTTAAATACAATGACTCAGAAGCGCACTTTTATAGTCAATAATAGAACAGCAAATAGTGTAACTTCGAAAGTTTAGCACTATAGTAGTGTGAAGTATTACTTATTCTAACTTATCTTGACCTCCTCTTCTTAAGCATCTATAATTTTAATGAGCAACTTAAAGTTTTACTTACCTAGATGTTTATAAGTGAGATTCTACCTCTGCGCACTCTAATAGCAAATATTTTAGCTACATTGATAAATTTTTGTGCATTTTTTAGCTGTCTTCTTCACTCTCTTTAAAATAAAATGTTAAAATATGTAATACATTACCAGAACTGCTTATTAAGATTTAAAATGCATTGTTGTACAGTCCAAAGAAGTAGGAACTTTAAAATTCTAATAAAATAAAGTTGGACTGGATTCTTTTGAAAATGTGTCAATCCTTTTTTCCTATTTCGTTTTAATTACTTCTTTGAAAAGTCTTATTATTTATCAGTTTATTTATGAAATCATTCGCCTTCTATTAAGAGTTCGTATTCAACCTATATTATAATTTTTTTGACATAAAAAGTAAATTACTTTAGAATGCTATAAATTCTCAAGGTTTTTTTTATTCTGACTTATAATTGAAATATCTTTTTGAAAATAAATGCTAATTTTTGTATTTTAACTTTTAGTCTTGACATTTGCAATAGTGTCCGAGTGCCCTAGCCATAGAGGGGTTAGGGTTGCTGCTACTGCTATTGCTGCTTTTAAGTTCCTTATTTAAATTTAGAGATATCAAATTAAAACAAATTATATTAATTGCAAACTTAATAAGACTAGAACAGTTTCAATCTTACTTAGAAAACTTTTTTTAATTTCCCTTTAAATTTTTCACTATAATTAAATAATCAGCTTTCTATTCTTTTATAAGCTCTAGCTTATATAATTTTTATAAAATTTAAAATAATTTTGACTATAATAAATCTAAAATATTATTCTTAAGGACAGCATCTGCCATTGTTTGCAACTCATAAATAAGTAAACATTCTTTTTATTTACTTCATATTTTAATAAGATATAAATTGTTTTAAAAATGGTTTATTAAATTTTCCAGAATGTAAGGATTTAAGTTATGATTAAAGTTTGAGTTTTTTACTAAGGCTAGGAAAGTTCTTAAAATTGATATAAAGAAGATTATTAAGAGAATGGAATTTGAAATACATTGTTAATACATAGGAAAGGTGGATAATTTGTTTTTTATCCTAATGCTTAATCCTGATAATTGTAATCTTTGACTCATTTAAGTAGTTGGTTGGCATCTTAGATTTCCTTAATGTCGAAAGTTGTAATCTATCCCTACTTGACCTAGCAGAGCTAAGTTCCAGTTCTGAGTAGATAATTAATTGTAGTATTTGGCGTTGTCACTAGTTGAAAGAGGGAAGGTGGCTATCGCTTCCTCTTCAATCCCTCTACCCAGAGAAAGTTCTGCTGCCCAATCAGAGCCTCCTTACTATGAGCATAGATGAGTTGGCCGTCTTAATGATGCCTTTCAGGGTTCCGCAGCGCTTGCGTTATTTACTACTTGCTATTCTTGCAGTCGCTTACCTCCAGGTCTCCAATGAAGTTTAGTCCATATTAAAATATAGATTTCTTTTCCCAAATTTCCTATGTAATAATTTCTAAATTTTAAAATATAAATAATTATAAAAAAATTAATTAAAGGAATTAATATAGAAACATAATCCGCATCTCATTCTCTGTACAAGCATATTTTTATCAAATTATTATGATTTTTTCTTTTATTTAATAAATTTATTATAGCTGGGAATTTAATGAAAAATGAAAATAATTTATATGTTAAATTATTAATGGAATTAACCAGATGCAGTTAAAGTTTGTCCAATTTAAATAATCACTCTGAAAAATATAAAAAGAAAGGAGATCATTGTTTATTGTAGAAATACAAGCTGCTCTTCTTCTGCGAATAGTTTACATTCTGTTTTTAATTTAATTTGTAATTTATTTTAAATATGGGACTTAACAGCACTATTCGTAATATTAATAAGGCAAACTAAGAATATTGTTTGCTCAAGGATCACTCCGACACAATTAAGAAAGTGAAAGCCAAGATCGACATGAAAAGTATCCCATCCCCTCAACAGATACCCATCTTGTCTGGTAAGATTGACATTAATTGAAATGATTTGATTTCTGAATTCTTTTGACATATATCTTCATAATGCTAGAGATGCATTTACTCAACCTACGATTACTACAACTGAAAGTGGCAACAATGATTATATAAAGCTTATAATAAAGATGAACAACACAAGATCTACTTCAAAAATAATGATAAAATAAATCTTCAGAATGGCTGCATCCTCCTACCTTCTTGTCCCATTTAATTTAAAATGATTTTTTAAAATACCGAATTGTATATTTATATATCACTTTTCAGATCTAATCTTAATTTATCTAAATTAAAACAACCTTCAATTACGAAAAAAATTATGAGGTATATTAGACCAGCCGATCCAGCACGGAATTTTAAGAACTTTATATCCTTGCAACTTTTGTGTGGGAGCGCTTAATATTAAGTTATAAGTGACACAAGTTTTATTAATCGATGATGAAGAAGATGATGAGTTCAAGCAACATATCTCACTACTGTGAGGTGCTGAGGTGATTATCATAGAAGAAACTCAAATTAATTTTTGATAAGCTATCGAATAAGCTACAGATCAGAGGGTGAATCAATGATTTCGACTGCTACGAAGTTGCAATTCTCAATTTTTATTTTAAACTATCACAGATTTTAATTTTAATTTTCTACTATAATTGAACTTAATTTATTTTAGTGAATGACGAAGAATTACTTAAATTATAAGATAAAATAAAAAATAAACATCCAAGATTGTTTCTTACAGTATTTTTCATAATATCTTTCCTATATTTTAAACATTTTGAAAAAAGTATAAAATTTAATTTCTGCTACTTTTAAACTTTAGTAATATAGTAATTTCATTCCCAATTGGTATTACTTGGCATAAATTAGATTTTATTTTAAAGAGATTCGTTTTTAGTCTTTTACAGAACTTTATATATTTGATCCAAAGCCATTTAAAAATGACTTGCTGGTGGGAGAACTTTCCTATAATTGCAGAAATTAATAATTAAGCAAAATAATCTTCAAATGGTTTTAGCAATACTGAGCCGCCAATGAGCGCTAATAGTAATATCTTTCAGCATAGCAGGCTTAGAGCTTAGTCTTCATTCGTTTAAGCTTTTCAGAAGCAAACTGTCAACATTTTTCTTTATTCGGCGTTGAAAGTATAATATTTTTTAAGATATTATTCAATAATTAGCTTTAAGATTTTTTTATATATATTAAAAGCAAATTCTAATTATCAATTAATAAATGCCTTATTTGGCATTTAAAGCTACATTTAAATAATGATATAATTTTCTTGATATTTAACTCTAATCATATCTGTTTTTTGTTTTTAAATTGAAATCAAATTAAATTTAAACTGAAATAATGAAATTAAAATGAAATAAGAAGGAATTTAATGGAAAAAGAAAGCTTTAAGAATAGAAATTAAATGGCTTCACATCAATGCCAGTTGGCTTAGAAATTTTGATATCTCTACGAATATTACTTTAAGAAAGAATTATAAATAACAAAAAAGAGCTTTAAAGCCGCCCATCCTATAATAAAAGAAACAGATGTACATTTGTCTCCTTTATACTATGCTCTACACGTAGCTTATATATTAATTATTATAATAAGTATACTGATTATATGACTTGATGATTAAATATAAATATATAAAGTTTTTGATTAATGCTGTAAAGCGACGACTATTTCTTAGCTTGATGATTTCAGTATTTTCATTTAAATTATATTTTCAGATGTATGTATCTTATAATTATAATATTGCTTAGTATGGTTATAGTTAATTTGCATTTATAGCTATTTTATTAAAGGTTTACTGATAAGATGAAAGAATTTTTTGAAGAGTCGAGCATTCCAAACTCTAAACTAAATATCAAATTTCAATCAACTTCATAATTATAGTCTGTAGCATAAAATCCC
>JAJKFJ010024024.1:0-22519 GCA_027382625.1 Tetmemena sp. SeJ-2015 | reverse complement strand
GTCTAAACTTGAACTGATTGTCATAGTGGTTGTTGATTTTGATCTGAATATAGTTTGCGTTATCATCTCCACTGTCAACAATCTGATTTGAGTCAATTTTGAAGCCAGCCCACCACATGTCTAGATAGTCACAGTCCTTTAAATAGTCTGGGAGTGCCTCATTTCTCAGCATTTGGAACTCATATCTGTAGTCAGTTGCACCAGTTGGCTGCACTATGGTCAGATAATCATTCTAAATGGAATAGCTTCCTGTGTTTATACTTAAGTGTCCATCCTAATTGTGCTACTGATACTCAGGATGATGCTGCTACTGCTCTTGCGCTTGAGGAAGAGACATATTAATTCCTTGACTATGAGCGTTTTATAGCACGTGACTTTTGTTTAGCGCTTGCAGAGTCTGCTTAATCTTAGGCAGGAACTTTTTGGGATTAGCGTTAGTGTAAAGTGACACGCAGCTTCCATCCGGGTAGAAGCGGATATACTTGTAGGAGATGACTTGATGAACGGGGTTGTTCATTGAGTTTTCACTGAGGCCTTGTCTTATATACATCATCTTGCATACGTAGAGTCCATCGAATCTCAAAAGCGGGCGCATCCTTAGCATGTGGCGCCAGTTTTAGAACTTCTGCAAATACTTAGTGGTCGCCTGATAGAGGGCGCATCCTGAATTACTCCAAATGCGCATGCAGTGAGCTTTGAAGATCTTTCCAGTAGACTTCCTTTGGAATATCTCATTCCACTCTTTGCATATCATTGGGGTGTGGAGGAATGCTTTCACATCCAGGAATGTGAAAATGTGTGAGATGAGTTCCAATGGCATTTCATGGAAGATGTTAACTCTCTTCATACTCATTTCATCAAAGCCATCTCCATTATCTTATGATTGGAATCGAGAGAGTCTTGCGAACTCTTGTGCCTTCAGCTCCTCGTCATCTTGAGACTTGAGTCTCTCTTTTCTCAGGAAATCAAAGTTGTCGAGATTCTTGTTCTTAATTGAGAGTTTTTCAAATAACTCTTCGGCAGTGATATTAAACTTTGCGAGAGAACTCTCATAGCGCTGAAATTTATTGATGAGGTCAAAAGCATTTATGTTTTCCTCTAAATCCACATCATCCGTTATGATCTGCCTAATCAGTTTCAATAAATGAAGAATTAGGAATAGAAGAAAGATGAATTTTATACTTTTAAAATGATATAGCTAAATTTATAAGTTCATCATTCTCATTTAAGTCAGTGAGGTGATCATAGTTGTTTCCCTTTGTCTATTTTTTGTGAGCTTTTTGAGTGGAGGTGTCTATTTGAAATTGCTCTTGCGCAGTGGCAAGAGAGGGGTCGTTGGTAGATTCCATTTGACCGAGAAAGATCCGAGTTAATGAAGGAGCTATTATACTCAGAGTAAATAATCAATTACTTTAATTAATTATCATGCATCTGTAAGTGCATTCAGAGTTTATTCAAATTATCCAGACACAAATTATAATGGAAATCTGTATTAGAGTGTATTTACAATTTATATTTCGCTGGATTAAATAAATCTTTGGCTAATAAAACAATTCAACAGATAAATTATAAGATTGAGTTAGTTATATTTGATTTATATTATAAATTTATCTGAAGTGAATGATATTAATTTATAGTTTTAAAATTGTTCAAAAATATTTAAATAAGCCAATCATGGTGTTTCATTTGAACCTCTTGAATTTATTAGCTCTCATTTCTTGTTTCTGGTCTAGGGTGTTCAATGATTTGATCTCATTAAAACTAATTCAATAATTAAAGATTCATTGATATCATATATGTGTTATAACATGCCAGATCTAGGAAGTTCTCGCAAGCTAGCTATTTCCTCTATGACTGACACTGGGGTCTAAATCTATAGATATGGACCTCTCTCTAACAGGTTCTTAATTGTCGAATGAAAGGCTGGTCTTCTATTTATCAATTTGGTCGCAGATCTATTGGGTGTAAATTGGCTCCTTGATTTCTTCCTCTTCTTTCAAAATGTCTTTCATGAAAACTAGTTTGTTGAACTTGCTCTTAGATATGATCTAAATAGACTATTAAAATTATAAAAGCTAAAAATCTAAGTCATTCTCTTAAGTTTTCTCTCAAACTTTGGATCAAAAGCATTAGAAAGATAATTCTCCAGCTCTCCTTTGAATCTCTCTTACTAGAGTCTTTTCTAAATGAAATCTACCTTTCTCTCTTTTTGATTTTGCCTTGGACTGATGTTTACTTTCTAATCCTATGATGAATCTTAACCTTATTCATAGTTATGCTCACTCTATTGGAAAGTTTCCTCACAATAGAGAGGGGCATGAGTGTTTAATAAAATTTCATTTTCTTGATCACATATGGTTTCTTAATGAAAATCCTGATTTTATTTGTCCATTTATTATGATGTGGAGAATAGCGAGCCAGATGTAAATTAAGTTGTTTAGAGCTACTATATAGAAGGCAAAAGCAAGTTCTCTTTTTTATTATCTTGTAAAGTGAAGTCGCTCTCAGTTTATTATCGTTCTGTTCGATGATGCTTATACCCTTCCACTTAATGACTTCTATTTCCAATAGAAAACATCTAAGCACCTTTGTTTCTTGAATTTGTAATACTATGCAATTAAGATTCAAGCTAATTGGGAAAGGATAGGAGTGGAATACTGCTATAAGCCAGATTGATCTAAGTAATATTTAAATTATTCGAAGGTCTTTTACTATTAGAATTCTTAGAGTCTATATCTTATTTGTCCTTTGCTGCTACCTCTTTTCACTAGGTATTTTGTACTGTTGTTGGGTTAAAAGATACTTCAGAAAACTAAATGGATGCTCTTCTCAAATCCTTCACCTCTTATTGATTATTATTCCCAGCATCTTTTTCTCCATTTACCTGACCTTCAAAAGCACTGAGCTTTGGCAAATCCATATTGACCATAGTTCGATTGAAGATTTGGTCTTGCCTCTTTTGCTTCTCCAGTTGCTTGAATCGCTACACTGTGTCTCTATACTTCTTCTGCTCCTTCCTTTTAATTTTATTCATTTCCTGTTCAAATACTTCCTCATTAAAAATTGGGTTCAGCTCTTTTATCGCTATGTTCTGAGCGAAGGGCCGAAGTTACTTCAACTCAAAACGGTATTTGCTCTCGTAAAATTTCATTAGTGGGTCGTTCTTTTTGAAATACTAGAGTTGCATGCACTTGTCTACAGGGTTTAAATAGAACATTTAAAGAGAAGAACTAGAGAGAAAATATAAAGCACTTCTAAGTAGCAAAATAAATATTTGGGTTGTCCAGAAACTTGAGATCATCTTTCTACTTGAACTGCATAAGCTTCTATAGATAGATGCTATCCTTAGCTCGCTCATTGAAATCTTCCTCTCCTATTCTTCTCTCTGTCTTTTCTAGCTCTTTGGTCTTTGCATTTAGATAAATCTACCACGGCCTAAGTCTATTTACAAATATTGATTAGCAAATATGTTTGAAGAGTCGCTTGAAGAAGTAGTTTTGAGTTTGAGCAGCGTCTTTACTATCCTAATTGCTGTTTTAATTCTTAGTAAGCTTATGCAACTTTGAGATACTTTCCCTTCGAGAAGGGAGTAAAGAACCCCTCGGAGAAATTTAACTCGAAGGAGAATCTTCAAGTAGATCCATTTATTCAGTAGTTGGATTATGAAAATCGAATTTAAATAGAATGTAGACTAATTTAACTTAAAAATGAAGAACTCCAAGACTTAGTAAAAATAGAGAGAATTTGGAGGGTAATATAAAGTTAAATCAATTCTAGCTCGATCTTATTATTGCTCAATTAGTAATTTATAATTTCATTTCTTAAAATTTAAAGCGAAAGAATTCAACTTAGCATCAATGTAGAACATCAAGATCAAAGACTGCTTCAAAAATGTAAGAAACCTAAATTTCCTATAATATTAAGACTGCTCCTTTTTATCCTTGAAAAGATTTCTGTTAAAATATTTCTCACATAATTAAATGAAACAATGATTTCTTTTTTCATTAACAAAGTTCATTGAAAATTATATTTTTACTTTAACATAATTTAATATACCTTCTATGAATTTAATTAGCTTGAAATGAATAAGGCTTCTTCTTTATTTCCTAATTATCATCATATTTTAGAAAAGAGTTCTATATGACATTGAAGGTGAGAGAGATGCCAAAATAAATATTTTGTGCAAAGTATCATAACTTTCAAGTAATAATTTCATATATTAAACAAGAAAAATGTTTTTATCATTCAAATAATTTCATTAAGCTACTGCGCGGAAATTCCGCGCGCGCGGAATTTCCGCGCAGTTGCATTATTTACTTCAAATGATTTAATTTGTTTTGAAAGATAATATTGTAGGCGACCAAAGATTATTTATCAAATAAGTTAATTATATTTATAGAGAAAAAAAACTTTTCAAGTGAATCTCCGCGTGAAGAAGAATATCCCTTAAGTAAGAAAAATTCTTAACTTTAGTCTTTTGTGATTCACTAATTTCATTTATTTCTTATTCAAATTTGATGATTCTTCATACATTCAAACATAGCAACTATGAATTGCTTTCCTGTTGGCTTATCATAAAATCTTGTTTTATATTAAATTTTACTTAAGTTTCTTAATTCTCTTTTCCAAATGATATATTTCCATTCCTCCGAATATCCAAAGTTGCATTTCAAAAAATAAGCATAGGTATATTAGGACCTCCCTCACAATTATAAAGAATCAATTCAAGAGAATGAAGATAAAGGACTCAAGCTTAAATGAGAGGAAAAAATTCTTGGAACCCATAGCAGAATAATTTGAGAATGTTTGTGCTTGCACAAAATAGTTTGTTATTATGTTTGAATTAATTATTAAGCGTAAATTAACTCTTAACGGAAATTTTAATCAAACCATAAATCTAAACTTGGAAGAAGGAGTTCAAGTCTCTTGGTTTTTTTCTTCTCTTTTTTGGTTGCAAACAGAAGTATAGACGATTATTATGTGTGATTAGAAAGATTTATTCTGACCCAGGAACATAAATTTTTCATGAATCTTTTTTGTGATATGACAAGTGGAGGGTTCTGCTTCTAAAAATGTGGCTTTGAAAACCTAAGCAATTTTCTTCATTAGCATGAGAGCTAAATAGTTTACTCTATGAAAAGAAGTTTAAGAAAATCTCAAATATTTTTACCTTAGACAAAAGTCTAAAATGTTATTTGCATGATTGCATTTTACAGTGAAGTATGCTAAGAGATTTTACTTTGACATGAATTTACTAGAGAGCTCTTGTGGAGCCACTCTCATTATATTCTCATCAAAGTCACGCTCATGATACTGCTCGAACTCTGTCATCATCATTTTTAGAATTCCAAATAATTATTCTGAAGTCTGTTTGCGAAATGAAGATATTAATTTAGCGAGGCTGAATTCATATAGTAAATTGCTTTGATTTACTCATTTCCTATGTAGAGGGCATAGACTTCCTTATATTCAAGTGAAAATTTTGAAATTTTAGTTTGTGATTGTTTTTCATGAATGCTATGTTTTTTTTCTGATCTGGCCCCCAATTCGTTCTCCTTCATGCTGTTTTGTGTTTCTTTTCTGATCAGAAACGCCAAAACATGTAACTTTTCTGATCTCGAAAAAATTGATTAAGCAGCCTCTGTGTTTATTTTATCATGGGAACATTTGGTTTGAAAAATTTTCATTTCTGTCAAGGATGAAATCGAAAAAATATTTTTTTCTTCCAATCGACTTTTCACTAATATAGAAAAGTCCTCTACCATCTGGCATTGGAATACTGCAAAAGACTGCCAAATTTTTTTTACCAAAAAATTATTTATAGGTCTGCAGCATTTTCGGTTTTTATATTCAGGTCTCATCTGAGACTTGATGATACCTTTTGCATAATTGAGTTCAAAAATAATTTTGAAATTTTTCTTGATATGACTTTTAAATCGCCTGTAGCATTTATGATTTGAGTAAACTTTCACTTTTATTTCAGCTTCTTTGATTGCGAATAATGAAAGACAGAATTTTTTTTTGGAGATTATTTCGAAAAGCATCTGAGAGAAAAGAAAGTGATATGATGTAATCAAAGAATTTTTTTCATGGAATAATATCTCAAACTAAATATAACTCATCCACATTATTTAAGCAAGGTGTCTTGAGAAAAATTTTGATTTGCTTATGTTCATGTTAAATTTATTTCTTGCAGCAAAAAGTGTATCATGATAGTTAGAGAAAACAAAAGTGTCAAATTTATATATGAGTTCTAAAACTACTTTTACAAAGTTTAAAAGATTTTCTGACTTAATTGAAATTAGAAAGTGAAGCAAAAATAGAAGTAGCTGAAAAGAGAAATGATCTCATTTCAAAAAAAATATTTTGAAATTTACACAAAAATATGTTTGCTTATAGAAAAGTATTAGTCTACCTTAAAATAGTTTTTATGAGTTTAGATTTAAAAATAATATTTGAAGATAACCTATGAAATTAACTTCCTTAGTTGATTAAATCATTTTGGTATAAATAATGATACTGCGCGGAAATTCCGCGCGCGCGGAATTTCCGCGCAGTGATTCCTCAAAACTATTTAAATGTAATCACTTAAATCTCTTTTAGATTGAAAAATTTCGAGATCAATAAAATTTTGATTTAGTTTTATATTCAAATGGGCAACTTACTCTCGTCTTAATTTTTCTTACAAAAAAAATGGATCATGAAACTTATTTAAAGTTGCTAATGACTCAGCATTATTTTTCAGATTAATTTAAATGAAAGAGTTTGATTGAAAATATTCGAAATAATATGTTCTTGTAGAATGAACTTAGAATATTGTTTGTGAAATATTTTGCAATATGAATTGAGAAAATAATCAAAACAATTTAAAGAACATAAATTTTTTAGATGAAAGAAAAATTTATTTACTAAACTGCAGTTTTTAATTTCTTACTTATTTATGGATGTCTGTGGTATAGAGTTTGTTCTTTCATGCGTGTTGGATCTCGAGAGTTTATATTTAAGAAATGAAATTATAAATTACTAATTGAGCTATAATAAGATCGAGCTAGAATTGATTTAACTTTATATTACCCTCCAAATTCTCTCTATTTTTACTAACTCTCTTAAAGCTCAAGCAATTTCTTTACTCTCTCTATCTCTTCTAGCTTCTTTTTAATCTCCAGCTCTTCTTACCTCTTCAACTCTTGGAGTTTTCTCTCCTCAAAGATCTTCTCTATCTCACTCCGCATGTAGAGCGCAGGGTCATTCAAGATTAATGGGTTGATAGCTCTGTTGTGAATACGCTAGTACTTAATTATAGTCTCAGGATCAACTTTCTTCTCAATTCTTAAGGGACTTAGACTCTTGTTGCCTTTACTCCTTATTGGCTTTAAAACTTTAAACCTGCTTTACTTTATTGAAGACTGGTGGGCATCATCGATCGATTAAGACCTCTTTGAGGTTTGCGCGTTGCTCTCTTAATTTGACTTTTGATTAAAAGTTGTCGATACTAAGTTAAGCTTGAAGTTTCGAGAAGTCTGCAGAGATAATTAAGGATTTTCCTCAATTTGAGATAGCTGTGAGCCAGCTACTTCACTACTTTGATCTATAAGATTCCTCATCTTTAAAGGAGAAGATAAGTAGGAAGAGTTATGAGCAACAAATTGTAGATTAAAGTAATGAAATTTGATTATATGAGCTCTGGTCGTAACAGATTGGGATCTCAAGTTAAATATAGGTCCTTTGAGCGTTGGAACTTTCTATATTTGTAAAGGTCTCTTGTTCTGTTATATTTCTAGCTCATTGAACATCTAACTAGCTTAGGAACTGCTGAAATCCCCTCTTCTCTGTAATCCTTCTATCTTAACTTAAAGCTGAATTATTATTATATTTGATTCTATCTCTGTGAGTGGAATCTGGCCAAGTTTGAGGAGAGTAACCGTGTCTAGGAATCTGCCATGTTTCGTTTCCTTTTTCTTCTTATCTTGAAAGGGGCTGTTCATCATCTCATTGTCTCAATTCAGATTTGCAATAACAGAGGCTGGCTTTTCGTTGTTGGGGTCGTGAGTTTAATTCTTGTTTCTGAAGAACTTAATGAAGCGAGAATTCTCTTTTAATGGCGGCTTGAATTAAGCCATTGCGTTCAAGTGCTCCTCAGTTTCCTTTGCAATATATTTCTATATTCAAGATTAGATTCTACTTATTTGAGAGGAAGAAGTGAAGAAGCAGACATGAAAAATTAATTAGGATCTTTAATTAACCTACACTTAGAGAAGACTTTGGATCTTCATACTTTTGCGATGGCGAAGGGGTAGAATTTTATTGGCTGAGTAGCTTGGACATAGAATATAGTTACAGATGCTAATTATTTAACTTTGCTTTAATTATTTTAAGAGAATATAAATCTCATATCAAATCTACGAAAGGTGATTCAGATCTGATGATTCAATTTAAGAATTATGAAATAAAGAGTGGTGATCCAAATCTTATTATTGCTACAATTTGATACTTTAATTAAATCCATTCATTGCTGACAATAAGTTCTAAAGTTCATTAGACCTTTAGTGTTCATAGTCATGCTTAGTAGTGGTAGCCTTGTGCAGCCACACTCTTAGTAGAATAACTCTGGTCTTGAGTCACATCTCTCAGCACCTTGATAAAGGGAGGGATTTAGAAATCTTCGTTAGTGGTCTCTGCTCTCAGAAACACCGGCTGCCCAGGAACATTTAGAATAGTCTCAACGTGGTAGCTCTGCCCACCATAGATGAAGCAAGTTCTTTTCTTCTCTAGAGTGAGATAAGTGCTATCCTTGTGCTGCATTAAGTCTAAGTACTTGCGAGCGGTTATTATCTTCTGCTCCTGTATTCTTTGCTTATATATAAATAGCCAGATAAATCACATGCTTATTCTAAGTGTATCTGACTTCAAAATTGTGTACATAGGAGTTGTTCTTGCCTCTCTTCCTCAGATATACTTCTACTCCGTTGTCTGACTTGACATTGGTGCGGAAGCTGGGGTGAAGCACTGTTTCGAGTACTTCAAATGTCTCATGGGGCTGGTCATTAGGGATGCCGATTGAGGAATGATCTGAGGGATTGGCAAGTTAGATGATAAACTTTTTGAAGAAGGAGTTTGGAGTGGGGAGCCCAATAAGTTTAGTAACCACATCCAAGCTCTTGTCAATCTTCTACTTGAAGTTAGTGTTCACATTATCCACTATGAAGTGCTTATGGTGCCCAAGATATGCATTCTTAGAATACAAGTGTAGAGTATAACTTATCATTCACATATTTATTCCTCAATCTCTAATCTACTATGATGGCTTGCTCTATGGACTCATACCTGGCTTCATTGCTCTTGTTGAAGAAGTCAATAGCTCCATCTGCTGCTGTTATCATATGCACCACTGCATCATACCGCTTGTCCCTCAGTTAGAACAAACTCCAACCCATCTCATCTAGCACAGTCTGCCACTGGTCATTAGTGATGTAGGCAGAGCCATCCATCAGTCCTCTATCGCAAAGTATCACAGATTTCTAGCCCTCATTCCTTGCCAACTCTGTGAAGTTATCTTCCAAGGCTATTTGAGTCTTCATCAGCTTCATATTGTAATAGAATCTCTTGATTAATGAACACTTAATTTGATAGCTGCATTTGAAACTTAACTTGCATGTCGTAGGTGAACTCTTTCATGTTGATCATGGCACCTCCCTTACTGAAGAGTGTGGCTGCTTCAGGCACGCAGAATACTCTGAAGCCGAACTCATTGAGCACATTTGAGAGATGAGTGATGGCTGTAGTCTTGCCTGCACATGGCCCACCAGTCAAACATATTTTGTAGAGCTGCATGTTAGGGTGCTTGGCATCCCCATGATCCAACGATGTAGCGTAGTTGCACTGCCGTTGCTGAACTAGAACTTGCTAAGATGGGTTTTTAAAGTAGAGCGTCTTTGCTAGACTGGTTCTCTAAATAAGTTTGAGCATGAATGGTGATTTATTTAAGTGAATTTAATGAGTTATTTGTGTGGGTGGGTGGAATTAATTTATAGATTCCCTCTTTTATCCACACAAACAGCATCATCATCACTAATATGATCACATGTCTTTGTATGCTTGATGTGTAATTAATTATTGATAATAAATTACTGCTTTGTATTACAATAAATTTGAAATATCATCGTTAACAAGTTGCATTCTGTTCAATCACTTGGAGCATAGTTTTACCTCGAGGCTGTACTTTATTTACTCTCTTCTTAGTTATAATAGCTTAGATTGTTGTTGAACCCGTAGAGACCTTCATCCAAGGTGTCGGAGAGATTGATCCCGTCCACTTCCTTGAAGATATCATCTAGCTCCTTGAACTCGTTCTCGATGTCGTCCATTAGGTTGGCCAGGTAGTCCACTTCTTTCTCCTCCTCATTTAAGTCAGCTGCATTTGCTTTCCTACTACTGCTCTGGGAAGACATTAAATTCTATCGTTCACTTTGCTAAGCACATTTAAAGATAAGTTTTATGAGTGTTGCTTGAGCTTGAACTTAGCTTCGTTGTCCTTAATCTGCTGAAATAGTCTCTGAATCTCCTCGTCTGTTACTGATTGCAAATTAAAACAGTACTTGTCATTTGAATGATTGGGCGTTAGAGATGAGAGATTGGTCGAGTGGAATTGCGGAGGAGTCAGCCATGACCTTGGCATTCATCTCTTCGTCAAACTGAAACAAGTGCTCTTCAAGTTCTGCAAACTATTTCACCATTAACTCTTTCTCCTGCCACTTCTCCTCCAGTTCAATCATACGATTCTTGCTCTAACTGCTCGAATCTTGAAGCCCACTTGCAGGAACACTTGAAACTGTGCTCTATTTTTAGCCTTTACTTGATTTGTCATTCTTAATGGACTATTACGAGAGTTGAGAAGACGGCTTCTTACTCTTGTCTAATAAGGACTGCATGCTCTGAGCGCTGCTAGATATTGCGTAAGGCTACTTGAATGAGTTGATAGAGTTCTATTTAGACTGTTGTTTATTAGTGGCTTGGTTTGAGTTGCCATGAAGCTTCAGTTGGATTTCATCGATTTATAAGATACAAATATAGAAGTATGAATGTAATGAATTTGCTTCTGCTTGCTGGTGAGCTTTTGATTAATCCTGGAGTGAACTTGCTGGTTTATTAACTCCTTGGCTTGCACCTCAGCATTCTCTTTCACCTTAATCAGCCCCCTCAAATTGCTCTCTTCCAGTCTACTCCTCTCTAACTGCTCCTTGAATTGCCTTAAAAATTTATAGTCAACCACATTTTAGGGTAATCATAAATGAATTAATTAAGTGGCCTGTCAATAAGCTCCTGCTCCTCGTCTATCATCTGCAGTCGCATATTAACCTCTGCTTCTTCCTGTTCCTTCTCATTCTTATCTTGCTTCTCTCTGAATGCTATCTCCTATAGTTCTCTCTTGCGCTTCCACTCACTCAAGTCCTTAAGCTGCTTATCTATATCCATATTCAGAGTATCCTGCTCCATCCTCACGTTATGTTTCAGAGCCACCATTAAATCCTCAGTCAGATGCTCCTTCAGCGACATGAAGTGATCGTCTTGGTAAAGATTCATTAGAAAGTTACGAGGATTCAGAGCATCCTCATCATCCTCTTCAAAGATAAAAACAAATGGGGCTTAAAGTATCTTCTCTTTTAAGATGGAATAGGGATGAGTTTCCTTTTCAAAGTATTTGTCAGACGAACTGGGCCTCTGCTTATCTTTCGCATTTTTAGTTTGTTGCTGAACCTGTCTTAGGTTAATAGGATCATGCACGCCCAACTGCTCTTACATTTGCTGTTCAGCTTCTTCTTAGCTGGCGAGTGAGTCTATCTTCTTAGACCTAGTTTTGACAGCAGCAGTGGAGCATGCTCTCTTGGCAACTGCTTTCTTCTTGTTTTGTGGTTTGGTAGAGGTGTCTATCTGTGTTTCAGCACCTGTCTCTCCTCCTTTTCTCTCTTCAGCAAAGTCATTCAAATAAAATATGATGAGTAGATTATTAGAGCAAGCATCTCCTCAGCATAGGCAAGTTGTTCATCTGTTAACCATTTCTTGGTGTCTTACTAGGCATACTACGTTCTAAGTTTAAGTAGGCCTCTCACTGAGTTGGGTTGAAACATTAATCTTTGCTTATAGGTTATGTGCAGATCTCTCCCTGTTTAAAATTACGAATTAAGTTATAAAATTAAGCAACTTTAAACAACAAATATCAACACACTCTCACTTCAAACTTTTCTCATTTCCAAAAAGCGACTTATGATAATTCATTCACATTTTATTCTCTATCTGATTCTACAACGATTGATAGATCAACTTTACTGCCTGATGAACTACTCCATGCTAGTTTTATCCTCGGGTGCGAACTGATAAAGCGCATCTCTGATTTATTGATAGTATCCATTCAAATCCACTGGCGGGGATAACTCTGTCCATTCCAACAAGGTGTTAACAGCAGTTTAAAGGAAGCCTAGACTCAACTTCACAGCCCACACTAGAACACTAAAGAATAAAATTACTTACCTACCAGTCCAATTATCTCGTAAAGATAGAAACGCTTTAAGAACATGTAAGCGGCTGTTGCCAGAAACACATAGAAACTTATTTTCAACCATAGCTCCTCGTAGCGCTCCCTACATAGAATATTTTTACAAAAGCCCTTAATCTTCTTACTGATTCTTGATTAGCTGAACTAGCTTAGAAGACCTGCCTATTTTCTCTTCATATTCTACAATAATTCGCTTATCTCTTTTCAATTTACTTACTTTAATAAGTTTGATTAGTCTTTTAGTAGATCTCCGACTGTACTTGTACACTCATATTAGCAGTCTAGAATTTCTCCATATTTTCTCCCAAGTAGGAGCTGAGTTCCCTCAACTTGTGAGCCTTTTCTTTTTGGTCCGCCATCAAATATTTTTTGTCCTTGTCTTTATTTTTCTTATCTATTTTCTGAATAAAAAGATAATGATAATGATAAGTTGATATCAACTTAGTAGTTAGAGTAGTATGTATTATGATCCTAAGTTTGCTCAAAATAGTGATTTAAAATCTTTAATTAGCATTTTGTTATTGATCAAAGAATAGTTATAGCATGTTGAATTTTAATTTAGGCTTTATTTGCCTAATAATCATAGGAAGTTATTTCCCTTGTTATTTCAAGCGAGTGAGATGGTAGCTCTAAGAACATACTTTTGAATTTGCTCAAGGCTTGCAGCGTTTACACCTTCAATAGGGCCCAAGAAAGCTCTCTTTTGAACTAGTTAGTCTATGTAGAGAGCCAGTCTCTCAACTATTTCCTTGTACTTTAAGTTTCTATCATAGAGTAGACTGTTGTAGTTTAAAATAAGATCATAATGACATGAAGAACTTAAAACCTTTTAAAATGCAGTTACTCTGAATCTTATAATCTTCAGTTTCCACCTTAGATAGATTGCTTACTATCTCTGCAAATCAAAAATTGTAAGTTAAGAGAGCTTAAAGATTTAGTTTGGCTGCACACTTCACAATGAAAATGATGGTGAGGAAGTGCACTCTCTTGAAGTTCTAATCTAGAGAACTAAACTCATCCACAAATGTATGAGGAGAGTCACTTTGTCTCATGGGCAAGAATCTCAATTTTTACACCATGCTCAAAGCTTTCTCAACCCTGGAGCGCAGGACTCCACCACTTCCATCTATGATAAAGATCTCATTGTAAGCTTGTGCTAACAGATCCAACTGGTCCAATACATCGTACTCTCTCAAGAATCTGCGTCTCAAGCCATCCCTCTCATATTGATTCAGCAACTTAGCCTCCACCTTTTAAACGAGTTAGAGAAGCTAAGGCTCCTGATTTCCGTTGGCTGCAGAAGCAAATTTAAAATGTCACTAATCAAGAATAGTAGTAGTCTTTAAATGAATACATATATATAGTTAAAATTGCATAGCTAATTGTTCAATCTTGCTGCTGTCCTCTATTTCCTTGAAGAAGGGATGTACACATTCCACAATCTCAGTTGTCTTATAGCAATAAACGACTAAATAATAAGAGGAGTCTGCAGGAGACTTAAAATTCGGAAGACTTGCTCGAAGTTTGAAACCTTGTCGAAGAGAAGCAAATTCCAATTGTACTCTCTCTGGTCGTCATTCATTTTTGTGACCTCTTCAAGTACCAAAGTGTACTCATTATCTCCAATTAGTGCTCTGAGGGTGAGTTGCTTGTTTATTTCAAAACCTTAGAGGAAACTCTCTTAGGCGTCTTGCTCTAGCAATAGTCCGTATTGGCGACAGTTGACTATGAAATGTGCTAGGGAACTGCGGATAAGTTCTTATTGGCCTAGGAACAAAATGAGAGACACTACCTCAGTCACGTATGAAGGGTGCCTTTCTAGTTTAGCTATAAATTAGCACAGATAACCCTAGTAGTCGAAGCAGTCACTTAGATGATCGCTCAGAAGCAACTCCTAATCATAATAAAGAGAAACAATGGCATTGAATGGAAGTTTATCAGAGGTAGGTTATCTAAGATCACTAGAGCTTAGAAGGGCTTGCCAGAAATTATGGCGAGTCTTATAAATACTTCATAACTAATACATAGACAATTAAACTCTCTAAATTTTAAGTCTTGAGTATTCCAATCTGTGTGAGTATGACAGCAAAATGGTTTGCCTCTATTTCAAAGTAGTCATCTTAATCTGAGAGCAGCTCTTCCAAAGCTAAGGTGTACTTTCCAATAAGCATAAGAAACTTGAACCTTTGAGAACGAATCTCTCTATAGTAGCTGGTAAACTTTAATTCGATCTCTAAGACAGATCAAACATTTTAACGGGAGTTTATCTCTTGAAGGATCTTCAAATCCAGAGTCGGTAGCCTCGGCAATATATCTAACTGCATCTATTTGTAGTTCACTGAGTTCGAGCTTTTGATATCCCTGAGGGAGAGGCTGCGGGGCAAGAATCCTCGTTCCACTCTTGTCCTTCATCACATAGGCTGCTACTTTTAGGTTAAAATACATAAAGCTAAAGATTTCGTGCTTAATTATAATCTAAAGTGGTTAAGGTAGAGACTATTCTCAAAGTCTGAGCCGAGAAGATAGACTCTAAAGAAATCCTCATCAGCTGGTTTAATAACTGAGCCTATGAACAAGCTAGCCAAGGCGTCCATGTACATGTCTGTGTGAAGTCTGGGCTAAACTATTGCCAGATACCTATCGTAGAATCTATTCACTTCGTTGCGATCAACTCACACTTAAGGTTAAAGATGAAGATAATCTGTGGATCAAGACTCATGCCCTCCTTTACGTATTCTTGATAGAGTTCAGCAAACTATTAAACCTCTAGATCATAAATTTCAGTCATATCAAATATAGCTAACTCTACTAAGCTAGAGTCCTGTAGATATTGGATAGCTAGGTTATGCTCTCCTGCTCTGAACATGAAGAAGGCAACTGCAAATGGACAGGTCCTCTTATTCTCATCAAGAATTACATACTCTCTCACTTAGTATCTCGCCTCCTCATCTATGGAGTCCATCAGTTCTGTGACATATTGCTCGTAGAGAGACACTATTTTGTTGCCACTATTATTGGAGCTTTGAATATAATCCTTCCTCTGTGAGATCTTTTGCCTGAAAGATTTCTCCATAAAATCGCAAGTGTGTTGAGATATAAGTCGCTGGTAGAGGTCCTTATTCATTGCCACATCTAGTGGCTCAAGACTTTTGAAGGCGTTGCATCGAGAGAAATGGCTTAGCAACTCTAATACGTCTTCTAAGTTCTGATGAGTTTGCATCATAGAAGCATAAACAAATTAAGATCTCTTCATAAAATGAGAAAGTTTATTGCTTCTCTATTTGAGAAAAGATTTCAGAAGTACTTAATTAGCTGATTTTGAATGGGAATAATACATTTTTAAAAAATTTTTTAGCAGCATATTTATCGTGCTCTTCGTTAGTACGAGTGGTCGCTCTCAGTGATGTTGAGTTGATAACCATTTGCTTTTCATTCTTCAATAACTACAACAAAAATTATTAAGTCAGATTACAACTTAAATCAATCTAAGAAAGTAAAGCTGCTTCTTTCTCTCGGATAATTAAACTTACACTTTCAATGAAGGCAGGGAGAGTTTAAGGCAAAGTGTTTTCTTGTTGGGAAACTTGTGAGTAAAATCTTTCTTCAGTATATCGCTTTAAAGCTTTGGAGTATACGAATAGAGTATGCTCATGCTTGGAGCGCGAGGCTGCTTTTAAAGTAGGCTGATAAAGACTCCTAACTTTTGCAATGTAAACACAAAATCTAAACTATTTAAGTAAATTAACTTGATTATATAGATGTAGTTGCGATCGTATCTTAGATGGATTTCCTCTCTCAAGATCTTTCCTAGCAGTTGAGGATTTCTTTTTTTTAATATATCCAAAAGTCCTACTCAAATAAAGAAGGATTGATGGAGCACTCAACATCTTCGTAGACATCTTTTCCTTCTGAGTCTCTCTGGTAAGCAACGAAGTCAGCTGGTTTCTTTGAACCCAGACCCATATCATTCTACACTCTGGACTGTCCCAGAGATACACCTGCTTTATTCTCTTCAGGCATCTACAGTTGTCTGCTTCCCCTAATCAGAGACTGATGATCAAATTTTTGAGAGAAGTCTGCTGGCGCTCTAATGGAGATCTCCCCATTTGAGTCTACTCTCTTGCTCTTCAAGGCTTCCTTGCATTTTAGAACATAGATATCAGTTGTGTATGTGTGTGTGTGAAATAGAACAGTGGACTTGAGAAGTGCCTTTTGAAGCTCAGCTTAGCTATTTCTGTCTTAGGGTCCAACGTGCCTCTGCCTTGTAAGATAGTTCTTGTAAGTCTCTTGGCTTTGGGTATTTTAGTCCAACATTTAGATCATGTCCTGCTTTGACTGCGCAGAAAAGGCTGAAGCCAGCATTTGAAGTTTAGGATTCTACTTTATCTTCTCGTTCTAAACCTTTCTTAATAAAATCAGGGTTATATTTTCTATTTAATTGTCACAGAAATTACTATACTAAGCACTATGTATTTATGTTAAATTGAAGCCACATAGTTTACTTTCTTTGGAGAGCTTGAAAGTCAGTGAGTGCGCCTGTGAGTGATCTGTCCAGCTAATCCATCTGCACATTCATCTAAGAGAAGAAGGCCTTGGCTTATAGGTCTGCTGTGGGGTCTAATCTTGCAAGGTTATTTTCATGCTTGTTCTTCAGATTCTGCAAGATCTGGTCCAGAGTTATACATACAAATTGGTTTAAAATAGAAAGGATAAAATATTATGATGTGAGTTTTCCCTTTTTAAGAGCCAGCGAGATTGTCAATAGTACTGAGTGTGTTTGGCACCCCAGAGATTCCACCTAGTCTACTCCCAAGACCCAACATGAATCTGCCGCCCCCAAGAGAGTTGCTGCTATCTGCACCTTGAACCCCAGCTGCTAGTTAGTTCGCCCTTTGAAGTATTTAAAAAATGGGATCTTCTGAAATTTTATTATAATGATGAAGCTCTGGCAAAGTAGAAGTGCGGGCAAGTATTTGGTTGAGCTAGGAAGCCTCGTTTTGGAGTTATTTAAAAGTCTTAGCCTGATCCAGCTAGTCTCTTTGCTGGAACTACCTCTGCCTATCTTAGTCGAAGAAAGTTCCTCCCTATCCCTGAATAATAATTTAAACATTAGTTTAATTAATCCACCACCTGGGTAGAAAGAGAGTTGAGGGTTTTGATATTGAGATTGATTCAGGGAAAACTGCTACTAGAAAACAACAAATATGAAAGTTAATAAGATATTTTTTAAATAAAGAAGTTGCCCTGATTAGTGTTTCCTTGGAACATATTTAAATTTTTCTCTATATTTATTATTGGTCTTCCACGATTCCTTAATATTTTTATTACAAGATAGTGTAGTCTTGATAAAAACTTGCAATAAACAATTTTTAGTTGTTAATAATTCCATATTTAGAGATTATGAAAGTAAAAATGGTTCTGGGTGATTCAAAGTTTCCGACAGGCTCAATTGCTCCTGCCCAATTAATTAAACCTACCTTCTCTAATTAAGCCACTCCTATCAGCCAATTAAAATAAGTGCCAGTACCTTTAGTTCCTTATAGTGGGTAGTCATAGCTTTAAACAGAGGAAGAAGACGCCTAGATTGAAATGTTCAGGAAGAGGCTTCAGCAGCAAGCTAATAAAAATTCTTCTTAAATGCTGCAGTCGCAGAATTAGTAACTTCTCAATATTTTAAGTTGCTTTTTTTCAAATTCATTCTCGCTAGAAATGTGCAGATAAAGGGCCAGGCAGGGAACTAAGGAGGGATAGTAGGCATGCGTTAACTGCAAGCTGTAACTAGATTGAATGGGATTCAGAGATAAGTCTAGCTCAGCCAAGGGCAGATGGATAGCTAGAGTGGGGAATACGAAAATCAAGAGCCATAGAGCGAAATTTACCAATTCAACAGCAACGATAAAGTGCTCATCAATAACATCAACAAGCGAACTGATGATAGAGTAGAAATGAAATTCTCTGTTAAGGCACTCAACAACCAATATTATATCAACTTCATAAAATGTCAAACCTTAACTCATTCATTAAGAAATATTTATTGTGAGTAATATGGAAGGACACAACTGAATCAATAGAAAGAAAACGGAGCTACTCTCAAACAAGAAAGAGAAAACAAAGTCACCTCAGCAGCAGCAAAATCAGAAGCAGATTCTCTTTCTAAGAAGGACTTCATTTTGCAGAAGGGAGAAAATCTAGTCAAAGTGCTCGCCATCAATTCTTCAAATGATGAGAATTGATCTAAGCAGCAAGGCATAAGTGGAGTGGAGAATATCAAAATGATGGGAGACTTATAACTTAAGCAAGGAGTAGTCATGAATAATGCCTAAGGTCATAATTTACAAGTAGGATCTACTTAACCCAGTTCAAACCAGGGCAGCATAAGATATTCAAGAAAGGAGTATTTTTCTAATTTTGCAAATAGGAACTTTATGATTCAGGTTAAAGAAAATGCGATCCAAGGAATAGCAGCTCTCAATTTGAGTTAGTAGCCAAGTTTTCTGAATGCTCTCTAGTCAGTTGAGGTTTTGTAGAATTTAATTAAAGTTTACATTTTGAAAATAGAACTAGCCAATTATGACTATTCAAAGCCCAAAAGCAATTTACTCACATTAAGATTACTAAAATGACTAGAGTGACTTCAACAACAAATCGATGATTTCATCATCAAACTTTTCAAAACAGGCAAGAGACAAGATTAATATGCAGTCACACAATGTTTCAAATGCTCTCAATTTGCTTTTGGTTGATGAAACCTCATAGTCATCGCAGCATCAGAGATAGAGTTAAGGCTAGCAGAGAATAACCGCTTTTCAAAAAGGAATTTCTGAAGATATGAGTTTTGGAATCAGTCAACCTAAGTCAAACAACAAATTTTCGAATGCTCAATTGATCTATGAATGTAATTTAAGTAAATGATACCAATGAAGCAGCACTCAGTACTTCCCTAAGTTCCCCAGAGAAATTCCTCAATGGGTCCAACTGGTTCTCAGGTATTTTCTTAAGTATATCACATATATTTATTCTCGTGGGAAGCTCAGTTCATAATCTTCATTCCTCTTGCTGAGTTGAGAATATTTAAAAGTTTGCATTTCTGAGCATGTTCCTATTCAAGTCATCAAACCTTGAAATCGCTGAGGCAGAATGGGAAGCTAGCATAATAAATTAGTCAAGCAAAAGAAGCCATCTATGTCCTAACTTAACAGATAGAACTCAAATACTCTTTCCTATTAAAATGGGAATGCTGAAAGACCCTTCATGTCTAAGAGAGTCAGATGATAAAAGAATCAGATACTTAGAATTGAGATAGATAAGAAATAATAAGTTCGGATTTGATTAGCACCGATTTAAAAGTGGAATAGATAAGTTGTGAGATTTTTAATATGCCTGAAATCATAAGCTTATTATAAATTTACTGCTAAATATCTTAAAGAAATCAAAAGTACTGATTGATAGCCGTTTCTGGTCTTGCCCGCTTTTGATTGATGTTAATCAAGTTATCAGACTGATTGAAACTCAGCAGCTGATTATTATTCTTTCTTCCTTGCTATAGTCTTTTCCTCTCTTTCATGTCGTTGTGCACCATTAGTGAGAAAGGTAGTTTCTTTTTGTTCATTAAAAGACTACTCTAGTTCATTTTGCTGTTTTTACTTATTATCTCCTTTATCTTATCCAGTTCCTGGCCTGGCTCATATATGAAAGTAGGGGCTTGAATATGTTCCAGATAGGACATATTCCCTTGGAGTCTTTATTCTAGAGGGTGGTCATTCACAATTGAGGAGATGCTTCTTTGATGTCTGAAAGAGTCTGTCTTCCCAATGATGCTAAAATCATCACTGAATACTATTTGATCAATTTTTGAATTTATGAAGTCATCAAAGTTCTTGTTTTGCGAGGTATGTACTTGAGAAGGGACTTCACTATTATAAGCTGTGTTTACTTTATCATTGTAGTTCTTTGAGCGAAGAAGTTGCTCTGGACTATCTTGCCTAGAGAGCTGATGAGACCTGATGTATCTAGGGAACTAAGTAGTAGCCGCAGAGGTGCTACCACCCCCTCCTCCTAAACTCATTATTCTCCTTCCACTCTTGAGCCGTGAAGTATATTTAGAGCTTTCATTCTCGAAAAGTTTAATCTGCACGTCAAACAGATTTTGCTTCTCAGTCTTTTCGTCTTGTGATGCGTTTCTATAAATCTTACCATCTCTTCCTTACACAGTCGTTTCTGAGGGATCATTTGCACAAGACAAGCAAAAGATAAGCTTATGATAGTAAGATAATTGAAATAAGCAATTAACATTTCTTTTTCCAATAACTACTTCCTGCTGTCTCTGGTAAATCTTGGTTGCATTAAATCAAGAATTAACAAAAAATAGAATCTCTTGAATCTGCTTCATTTAAAGAGAAGAGCTTAAGCTAAGCTGTTCCACCTCATTTATAATTTGCACGAAATTTTCCTCTATCTAATCAACTCTTTTCTATTGGATGTCAAAGTTTTCCTTGACTTCTGAAGCCTCTGCTTTCTCTCCTATCTTCCTAATGATTGAATGGATGTTCATGTCTTGTCTCAGCTTCACTAATTTACTATCCCACATCTTTGCCATGTCTACCATGTTCTGTTCATATATTTGGCATTCTTTCCTTATGAAGCCCTAGAAATAGTCTGCTGGTAGAACATCTCTTGGGAACCATTTATAGAACATGTCTACGTCCATTTTAAAACTCAGATCTTCCTAATGATGCTCCTCGTCCACTTTAGAATTGAGAGCAGTATTTATCTCTTGAAGTTTTTCATTCTGTTTATTCAAATTTTCTTCTATTTGAGCGAGAATCTAATCTACATTCTGTGGTATACTCTTGATTGCTGCATCTCTCGACTCTTAATATTCAAAGAGTTAGCTCTAAATTAAATTGATTAGTTTCAAGAATAAGATAGTTTTATACTTACTATCTTGAGTTGATTATCTCTGTTCCTTTGATCAAAAGATTGATAGCCTTTTTGCATCAACTCGAACTACTGATCAAATGTGATCTTCGCCTCCCTCGCATCTGCCATTACCTTATTTATCTACGTCTTCTCAGCTTTAGTGTTCATCTTCTTTTCTAGTTCGTACTATATTTACTTGAAGAGCTGCAATTTTTCATCTACTGACATTGCTTGGTTCTCTATTTTTACGCCCATCTCTTACTGCATCTTCATTATCTTTTAAACTGTTCCGCTATCACTCTCTTCAAGCTTAAATACACATCAATATAAAGTAAATATCTTATTATTGTAAGAATCAGGGTGATAGTCAAAAGTGAAATTAATTCAGATTAAGCAAGGGTTTAAATTCTCCCCGGAATCGCTCGACAGTTCTGGACCTCTCTAGCTGAAAATCCAGTGAGATAGTTAGTTTTAGAGTGAGCTAGCTGAAATAAAGTAGAGTTGGCTAAAATTATGACGAGTTCGGTAGAAATACAGTGATATAGCTAAAATATTGACTTGCTAGATAAATATAGAGTGAGCTAGATATTTTAAGAATGACATTGGCAAATTCAAGATTGGATCGCTGGTCTTTAAAGTGCTTGTCTTTGATTTCAACTTTGACACTGTCCAGACGAGTTCAAACCTGGTTCTAGATAATTTAAAGTATAGATAGCTAAAATCACGACTCGCTCGGTAGAATTATGGCGATCTGGCTAAAATAATGACTCGATAGGTAGATTTAGAGTGAGTTAGATAATTTAAGTTAGACATTGACAAATGCAAGGTAAGATCGCTGATTTCGAAAGTTGCTGCTTCTGATTTTGACTTTGACCTCTGTTCACACGAATCCGAACCTGATTGTCTGGAGCCATCTCTTGATACTGAGCACCCACAGCTTGCTGACATCGCTTGCAGTCATTCTCTAGAGCACTTCGGCCACAGCTGAGACTAGATTCTCTCTGTAGAGTTAGGACGCAGTCAATCTTACTTTCTAGCTATCTTGCGTGA
>JAJKFJ010024023.1:0-22689 GCA_027382625.1 Tetmemena sp. SeJ-2015 | reverse complement strand
AGTGGTCGATTTAACTAAAGTTGGGATTAAAGGATAGAGGGATTTAATTAGTGATTGATTTAATTATTGATTGATTAATGATTAGGAATTTAATTTGGATTCTGGAAAAATTTTAACATTCAATTCTAATATCGTAATATAAATATCTTAATTATAAAATTCGTATTTTCTGACTCCACCCTTTTATTTTAAAATTTGTATGAATTAAATTGTTTTTCTAGAGTATAAGCTAGTATCATAAGTTAGCTTAAAGATAGATGCTATTTTTTGTAAGTTTAAGAAGCATCTTTCTGTCTTCGCAGAGCACTATATTTTCTTACATCATCAATATCTTGTCCTACTTTTTCTAAAAATCCTCTCGTTTAAATTAAATTGGAAATTTATTTCCTTAACAACAAATTTTACATTAAAATTTTACTTAATTTAGTAAATTGAATATACTAATTCATAATATTCAAAATAACTAGTTTATGACATTAATAGATATAAAAAAATCAAAACTTAGAGTTAAATTTATCTAAGTTGTAAGAAGTGTGGAATAATTTTTTAAAGCAGTAAAATCTCTTAGCATAAGAATTTCAAATCCACTCATTACTTTCTTTCCAACAAAAAGTTTTTAATTTTATCAAAGATACTTATATACTGAATATTTATTAAATATTATTGAAGAAAATTGTTGTGTCTTAAATCCAACTTTCTTTTAATCGCGAGTACATTTTCTTTTTAAATATGAGGTTTATAGTGTTGAAGGAATCCATAATTTTTTCTCACCTTGGGGTAAAAAGATTTTCTCAAGATCTTGCTCAAGATCTTAAATAATAATAATATTTGCTTATAAGAATCTTTTCATGATGATGTGATGTCATCTGTTTCAAGAAAGATCTGTGAGCTATTTTCGGAGTTGAGGTGATATTGAATTTGCTGCTTTAAAGCAAGAGAAAATAGTTGTTCATTCAATTTCTGATTTGAATTTGTTCACTTACTAATTACAATTAAAACAAATGTAAATTATATGTGGCTCTTATTTCAGATCATTAATTATAAGGAAGTAGTTGCTCATTTTCTTCTTTACAAATTTTAAAATTAAAATTTATAAGCCTCTTTGATACTTGAAATATTATAAATTTGGGTGACTGTTGTAGCAGTCCTTAAGGATAAATTTAAATTTACTTATTATAATAATCCTATATTTATAAAGACATTTAAGAGTTGAAGTTAAGTAGTTAATTATTTTTGGGAGTTGGCTCATTTCCTTTTAGGAGAGAAAGCAAGCACGTATCCATTGGATACATCCACCATCGCAAAGCTAGTTTCACTAAAAATAATTTGCTCCTAAATATTTCATTGCTCTTAACTCCTTCTGCGAATGATCCTGTAAATTCTTCAAGCTAAGACTTTTCACTGCTAGGTCTGTCTACTATGGTTTACATTTGACGCAGAGAGTCAACAGATCCAAGTAGCCTTTGATTTTCAATCTGAGTCTTAAATTAAAATAACTAAGAAATGATAATACCATTTTAGATGGAGTCTCTTAGTTTGAACCTGAGCCCGAAGAAGACTTTTCTTCCAAAGGTTTTTCAGAGACATCATCTAGCTATAAAATGAAAATGAAGAATCATTATTTTAAGAAAGGAAGCTCAGTTTTTTGGCTAATTTAATTTCTGTGAGGACTAGCCCCAGAAACTTAAAAATAAAGTAAAAGTAAATTTAACTTTTGAATGAGAGGTGATACTTGGTCTGCTAAGTATTTCGAAACCCGATGAGATGCTTTGATTCTTTTCCCTATGAGATGCATTGAAAGACAAATCGATATAAAATTATTAGATTATGAAATTAATCGTTCAGATTCAGGTTCTGGGCATTCATCTAGGATTGAAACTTAGCTGATAATTTTAGAAAATAATTTAGTTAAGTAAAAATTAAAACTGAACAGGAAATTTTAATACTAGTCGTTGCCCACTGGATTGAAAGTATCCCTATAAAACCTTAATATAAAGCCATCTTACATAGGATAGTAATACGATTTATTAACTAGTACTGAATAAGTGCTGGTTTTTAAATTGATTATTATTTATATTTTTTAAATTTTACTTTTACTTTACTTTACTTTAAAACTGAATCTACTCCAGAAAGAAACATATTGGGTCTTGAGCAGTAGTTGTCTGAGACTGGACGCTCATGAGAATATAGAAAATAAATTTAAGATGTAGACGCTGCTATACGGCATCTCCTAACCAGTTTTAATTAGATCTTGAGCTTTGAGAAAGAGTTTGGTTCAACTGATTGAACTATCATTTAATATAACGAGTATATTTTTTTAGATTAATTTATAAATGGAAAGTTATTCTTATTTTTAATTATTATAAACTATGATTGGCTCGATTGGCCAGTTTCTCTCCTGGCAGCATTCAGTTTAAAATAAAATCAGCGGATTAGCAATCAAATTATCGAATTCCTGATTTTCCACATTGCTAGGATTTATAACTAAGATAAAATAATAATATTGAATGATTGTTCTGTTCTCTTCTTTGATCATTATATTTTCTCATTTTTCCGACCATTTTATCGAATATCCCCAAAGAATTATCTTGCTAAGCTTATATATTAAGAATATGAGGGTTATTTAGGAAGCTGGAGGTGCTGGGGTGTTAGATGGAGAATTTTGACGCTGCGAAATTTTCTTGATGTACTCCTACAACTATAAAAAATGAATATCTGATCGTTATAAGAAAATAAATAACAGGTTCATTTCTTGAGCTTGAGCTTAAAACCTTGTTTGGAAGGCTTAAACCATTTCAAGCTGCTGAGGGATGAGGACTTTGGATATATAGGTTTCCAAGTTTGAGACTTATTGCTTGAGTTCTTCTATTTTTTTGGTCTGTGACTGGTTCTTTTCCATGAGCATCCGCTTTGTGTCTGCACTTAGTTCGCATTTCTCCTTATAATCTTTTGCCATATTCTTATACTTTATTAATTAAGTATCAATTAAATATTATATAATTTGGTATTTAATCACGTGTGATCTAAACAGATATTATACATTCTAATATATGAAAGCCTTAAACGTTGTACAAAGAGGACTCTAGAACAATCAGTGAATTTGTTTATCCTCTTTCTTTTTTAGAAAAGAAGAAGAGCACATAAGAAGAATGAACAGGTAAAAGAAAGAATGCACGAGTTTAGGAAAAAATGTTCAGAAATATTTTCCCTTCTGAAGGTCTAAAAGGAAGGGTTAATATATCAAATTTGAAAAAGATTTTAGAAAAGTTAAATTATTTTTAGAGTTTTCCTTTTTCTAAGATAAACCTCAGAGGATATTTTTTATACTTTATCAAATCCTTAACGATTTCAATGTTCTAATTCTCCAATCTTTGGTACTGCTAGTTTAAATTATTTATTTAAATAAAGCATTCCAATGATAAATTAAATTTTACTAAACTTAATTTGAAGAATAACGAATATATGATCAATAATTTGGGAGATAATTTAGTTTTTAAATAACCTTAGCAAACAAATATTTGTAGCTGTCTGATTAAAAACATGAACTTTTATATTATTTATCTAGTTCTTCTCTGCGTGGAGTTTCTGAATTTTTGCATTCAAGTCAGCAACTTGCTTCTTTAATTGTTCAATGGTGAATTTATGAAATAAAATAAGGTGGGCTCTACTTTGGGATTAGGGTTTGAGCTCATGTGTTAATTTAGTTTTTGAATATATTGTTTTATAATCTTAACAATTTTGGCTAAATTCATCTAGAATATAAATACCATTTATTTTCTACTCACTCACCTAAGTGTTAATCGCTGCCCCTGAACGGGCTTTCTGGACTTGAAAGCTTTTAGACTTAGTCATTATTGGCTTGCTCTCTAGATCTCCAACTATCGACATCTTTCTCTGCATTTAGGTTTTTCTATGACTTCTATTTTACTGTTCATTCACAAAATCTAATAAGAAATATCATAAAAGTTTGATCTGAATTAAATTACGACCACCAAAGTTATTCAAAGAACATTTGAAATGCAAAAGAAGTTTAAAAATATAAAAGTTGTCTAAGTCATTGACTTTAATGTTCTTGAGGGGAGCTGTGGCACTGAATTGCTCCTTCCCCATTTCTCCTCTTAAAATGCTCATTCCATTTATTAGGACATTAAGTTATATACGCTTAAATTTGCTCATTCTCTTCTCCTCTTCCTCGGCTTCTTCTTCGAAAACACGAGCCCACTGATCTCTTGCCCATTCCAGAGTGTCCATGTCATATAGATTATGCCCATTCACTTTAATAAAGCTCTCCCTAATCTGCTATCGAGTGAGTGTATATATGTGCTGCCCTCTCCTTATTTAAGACTACAATATAGATTCAAGAGAGGGCCTCGGATATCCTCCTCCCCAGTAATGCTTGGTCTTGAAGATATAACTTATATAGTTAATTGAAAGAATTGAAGAAGTTCTTATCAAATCTCTGATGAAGAAGTGAGGCTGGAAGTTGCAGGTAGTCTATTTGTCTCATATCCCTCGCTAGCATAGACTCGTAGAATATCCTGAATGAATCAAGGTGGGAGAAATTATCCTGAATTCCCTAGAGCTTCGCTTCATATTCATTTAGCTCGTCCAATGACTCATAAGTGAAACTGCACTTCAACGCTTCCCCAGCCGATTTTACAACTCATATACAAATATTTCCTTAATTTATAAAGTTACAGAAAGTTAGTTTAGATATACATTAAGCGATGATAAATGTATCAGATCAGATTTGAGATCTTTAAAATTGAAATCCGAAAAGAGTTATGATAAGTTAGCTAGAAGAAGGTAAAACTTGGCAATTATAAAGAATAGACATTATAATATCATTTTCTAAAAAAAATGAAACCTTATGAGCAAGCTCTTTACAAGTAAGTCACTTTATTTTGCAACTGCTTAAACTTTTAATAGGATGGGATACAACAAGAATCTATTCTTGGGGTGTGCAGGGCATATATTCACTCACTATACTTGCTTTGTTATGCTATTTACTTTGACGCAACGTTTTGAATTCTAGTATTCCTTTTATCTCCTGATTTGGATGAGCTGTAAGTAAAAATAGAATAACACTGAGAAAGAGATGCCTTTCAATTTTTTTTACCTTTATTATAGTACTGATGTTTGTGATTGGAATAATTTTTGGAGCAAGTAGAGTCTGGAAAGCATGGAATTAAATAATCATAATATACTTTCATTTTCTCTATATTGAATGTAAGCTCCAATAAAATTTCTCTAAAGCTTTTTAGATGAATTCTGAGGTGTTTCAGTTTGGAGCTGGGTCCTTGTTTCTGATGGCTTTGTGCCATGGATTTGAGTGGGTGTTCATGATTTTCTCTCTCAGACTAAAAGGTGCCTTGCCAGTGTTGAAGCTCTTAAATCTATTGTGTTTATGTTTTGTTGAACTACGTGACATTTTCAACTGCAACTGATAATGTATTCATCCTTGCGCTTTCAAAGACCATGCTTGCAATTACATGTCATTCTAAAATATTGATTAGCTTGGGAGAAGAATAAACACAGGCCACTTGGTTTCAGTGTTGGTAGGACTCTTTGGAGTAATTTGCTGTGAGTTTCTGATTTACAACGGCAGCACTCAGAAGACCCTAGGCGGTGAGAATCTGACTCTTGACGCCTCACTGACTAGTATATTAATAAATATATTTGACTTAGAACTAAACCTATGCGTATGTCTACTGCTTGATGAGTCGCCTGTGTCATTGCTGTACTTGCATAATCCACAAGAAGGCACTCCTCAAGCACCATGCTTCTCAAAGATTCCTAAACTTCAAGCTCAGTGTAAGTTTTATATAAACATCATAATCTTTGTTCAGCCTTTCAGAAGGATCAAGGTTAATGATCTCAACGACGAGGGAGACATAAGTAAGCCTGTTGTCGCTGAAAACTCTGCGCTTTACCAAAGAGCAAGATTCATTTTAAATGAGCGTGCTCTTCTTAGCAAATAGCCAAAAGCACAATTTCAAAGCATCATCACTGAAATCTTTAGGCTTAATTATTTGTTAATTGCAAATATATAGATCAATCTAATAATTCATAGAATCTTAAATCAAACAAAATTATCTTCATAAATTTATGCATTGCTATTGATCATTTAGAAATGCATCTCTAGCGTTGGGGTTGCATATTATAAATGACATTTATTTTTTTAAAAAATTTTAAGATCAAGATTTAATATGGAAAAATTCACTTTTTATTTTTGAATAAGGAGTTTATCTAAAAATAGAATGAATCTAGATTACTATAAATGATATTGAAATTTTATTTTCTATATGATAGTCAAAATTATTGCTTTTGAAATCTACAATTAAAATTAATTTATTAGGCCTGAAGATAATCCAAGTATTTTGAGAAGAAGAAAGAAAAATATTTAAACCCATTATCATTCATTAAATAATTATTTGATGAAAAAGTCTTAGATCCACTCCTTTCAAACATTACAACCTGTTTTAAAAATTGAAGGTCTTATTTTTTAAACTTAATATGACCTGAAGGATACGGAACTAAGACTAAAAAGGGCAAGACTATCAGTAGCAGTAAAGTGGTGAGCGAGGCAGACGATTTTTAAAGTCCGCGCTACCCTAACTAATCTTCTACTCCACTAAGTCGTTAGCCTAGCCGTTAGTAGAGTGCCCATGGCGAGGCTTACTATTAGGGCTCTCTGCACGATGAACAGTAAAACAATAAAAACGAATCAGCGGGAGGAATCCTCAGACTTGTAAAGGAGCAAGAATAAGTTGAAAATGCAAAGATAAACAGGATAAGAGGTCTAACAAGGAGGCAATAGGAAATGCTAAAAAGCAAAAATAGAGTACTTGTTTAAGAGAAACTTAATCTTTAACTTCAACTTTCAAATTTTCTAAAAAATGAATAGGGAAGTTATTAAACTTGAGGAAGATAGAGTTAAGAGTTTGCAAAAGAGTATGCCCAAATAATCTATTGACGATATTGAGAGAGAATTTGATCTCAAGTGATATTAACGTTTTTAAAATTGTTTATTCTCTAATTTTATCAAGAAGATGTCATCTGGGAAGTTAAGTTAGCATCAAATGAATCGGTCAAAGCGCATAAACCCAATCTACCACAACTTTTAATTTGATTTATAGTTCAGCTAAATAAACTAGCAGCCTCTTAGTACGAGTGCAAGGTAAATGTATAATTAGGAGGACGCTGAGTCGGTGGCTGGGTAGATAGATATGCTTGAGATGGAAATTGAAAATAGGAAGCGGTGGGCAGTTTAAATGAGTGAGGAAATGCAAGAGCTGATTAATGACTTCAAATTCTATCAGCTGCACGAGCATTTGTTCGATGGATCAGATGACATTTGGCTATCTAATCTGGATTAGATAATATATTAACAAATATATGAAATAGATATTTGACTCGACTTTTCTTGACAGTGAGTTGTTTGGAATTGAGGTGCCAGATCACTTTGCATTGATGAGTATCGTTGGGGGTGTGTTAGCAATGCCTATTTTCGTAATTTTGCACTTACTAACTGAATAAAGTGATACTAACACCATAACTAGTTTAAAATGTTTATGTATTATAGTTTCATGGGGATACTTGATAGCGCTAGAAATGAAGACTTCAACTTTTACTAAGAGATGTTTAATAGGAAATAAATGATAATGATTTAGATAATAGCAAGTGGTAGAACTGCTTGGTAGTTGTAATTCTGATGTTGCTGTATACTTTGAAGCCTATCGCTACTACTTAGGCAGTGCTTTCAATGGGGAGTGGGATGCACTACCTAGCTGTGGAAATTCTGGCTAAAGTGGTGTTTGTTTTTATAACGATGATTGCAGTAAACAACAAAGCCTTTGTATCGAGTATGGAGGCTATAGGACTAATGCTTGCGCTTCTTTCTTAACACATGTATTTCAACTATTCTGATAACTAATAAATTATTGATATAAATTTTAATGATAAGCACAAGTAGCAACTCTCTGTAAAATCATCATAATGAATTCTAATGAGAATGCATATATATATTTTGGTGAGTGAGGAAGGATAATAACAGATAACTAGTCAGCACCTGATAGAGGAGGAAAATGATAGGAATTCAGAAATGTTGGGACTGAGTAAGAAGCAGCGAAATCAGCCAGAGTTGATCGAGAGTGAGGAAGAAGCAGAGAAGCTGGGATATCACTACAGAAGTGAAAACGACTCCCTTTCTTCTCAAGACGAGTAAACTCAGCAGGCTGCTTAAAAGGCCTTCATGAAGAGACAAAACATGAGCTACTACAGACACGATATAATGAGGAATTTAATTAAAATTGGAGATTGATTAAAATAATAAATGAAGAGTTGCAACTTCGTAGCAGTTGAAATCTCAGATTCACCCCCTGATCTGCAGCTTGTTCGATAGAGAATAAAAAATTAATATGAGTTTCTTCTTAAGTCATCTTCTAAGCACCTCTCAGCAACGAGATATGCTGCGCGCAAATTCCGATACTCCAAATATCTGCTTTGTAGAAACTTGTGTCGCTTATAACTCTTGACTGAGCGCTCCTAAACAAAAGTTGCAAGGATGTAAAGTTTTTAGAATTTAATGCTGAATCGAATGGTCTAATAATTATTCAAATCTGAGACACTTTAACTGCAGATGATTTAATCCATTTTAATTTAATATAAAAACTAATTTGATTTTCAATTAAATTCTGAGCTATAATTAACCATATGATGATATTAAAATTGCTATTAAACGATGAAGCTGATAGCCAAAATGAAGGAGAAGAAGACCAAAAACCAATTTATATCAAAGATTTTCAAAATTTAATAAATTTTGAGGAGAAGAAGAAGAAGAAATTAAAGCAGAAGAAAAAAAGCACAAAAAATCTTAATCGTAGAGAGAAGCAGGAAGCGTTCAAAATAGTCACCACTTTGAGAAAGGAGCAAATACAAAGGATAATGCAGAGTAAATTCTAATAACATAATTTAATTTTATGATGCCAAGAACAAGAAGATGCAAGAGAATGCACAGGGATTAGGATTTAGAAATAATTAAGTTCAAGCGAATAAGCAGACAGTTGATCATGACGAACCTCTTAATTTAAATATAAACGATAAAAAAGCTAAGAAGAAAAAGATCAATGACAAGATCATTTATAATTATAATAAATTAAAAGAATAGTTATAGGATAAGTAATTTTGTTTAAAATGAAATGAATGGTTACTTCTCTATCTTATGTTTTATTTTTGGTGTTATATCTTTATTCCTGTTTTCTTTGAGAAATGTATACAAAATCTGAATTAAATTGGACTATCAATAGTGAAGATCTTTTGTCTTGATTGAGTTTAGCTTACATAAAATGATTAAAATTGTATAATTTGACAAAGAATTAGCAAATAGATTTAAACATGAAAAATCAAAACATCTATCAACCTCTTATTCTCCTATAATAAATTTATTGATATTTGTCTTGCTTATTTATGGTAAAATTTAGTTTGAATTAGAGATTGAAGTGCCTGATCTGAATGAAGATGATAGAGGCTTCGTTTTAAATAAATCTTCGAGCCCAGTTCCCATGAATTCCTAGAATTTAAGCGTACCGAGTAGAAAGAGCAATTAGAAGTACAACAAATCTGCAAACAACTTAGCTTAAGAGATTAGTCCTCGGGGATATAACGCTTTTATTGCAAAGACTCCCGCTCAAGTGAGTGTCCATTCAGTTGATGGCCAGAGCATAAACACCCCTGCCAAAATAACTGAACAGCAAAAGAAAAGAAGCTAGAACATCTACTTCAACAACAACTATTACTACCATTAATATTATTGACACTGCTTGTGTTCATAGATATAAAAAAAACTAGAATTTCGAAGAAGACTATGAGAAACAGGAGACAAACATCAACTTAATTAGCCCAGTTGGAGAAGCAGCAGACAATAAGCAACAGTTTAAGCTCAATTTGATTGCAAATGGACCATAGAACTAAAACACTGGGGAATAATCCTAAAATGAGGAACTCAAATTTAAAAAGAGATCCAAAAAGAAGAAGACTCTTAGGAAGACTGGGGACATAAAGCTAACTCACAACAGAAACCATTCATTATTTAAATTCAGTGGCTCAGCCTCTTGAAGGAGAAGAGTATTCTGGAGGAGTAATGGCAAGAAATAAAACCATGAGTGACTTTGGTTTAGAAATTATGTTTAAAGGTCATATTTTGGTTCAGTGGGAGTGATAATTAGAGATGATGGTTTGAAATGGAATAAGCCTGAAGAATCCAAATAGAACTACCACAATTATTAGCATGATGATGAGGAAGAGCAACCTGAAGAATTGGACTTCCATAAGTTTTAAGATTGATAAGTCGTTTTCTATAATTGAATAAAATTTACTTCGCAGAGTTACTCCTGAGGAAGGCGATTTCTAAATTGAATAAATGCAGACATGAGAATTGAGAATGAATACAAATATTTGCTTAACTTTATTTCCTTTAATGCTAAATTATCTTCATTCCAGAACTGGATTTTAAATAAAAAAAATAAAAGATAGTACTTCTAAAACTTATATTTCATAACTAAAGTTTAAAATAATTGAATATGAAATTAAATAAATTATTTGATTTAAGTTGATATAAGATAAAGGTGAATTTCTTTTTGAAATGAGTTAACTAAATATTAATGAAGAAACTTCATAAATTCCATTGATTGTGAGTAAAAACGAACAAGAGGAATATTAAATTAATTAAAATGCAGTAGCTTAATAGCTAACTACAACGAAATTAGGGTGAAGCCTAGCCAAAGAACCTCATTATTTCTTAATATTCGTGGAGCACCTTCACTGGAACTTAGTAGTCCCCCTAGAAGATTCAGCAAATGCAAGTGCACGTTACTAAGAGAGAAGATCCTCCTCAGCAATCTGACAGTTAGAACACTTCTGAATTAAAAAGCAGAAGGATCATTGATCTCAAAAAGCTAAAGACAGATGCCTTTTAAGATGAAAAATTGTAACATAATAATCACAACAACTATTAGAGAAAGTAAACCAAAGCCCCCTCCAAGGACAGAAAGATTTTAAAGTAAAATACAAAAGGATCTCCGGCAATCTAAAAACAAGAAGATAAACTATAAAGCTCGAATTAAAAAAGCCAAAGAAGAGTCTCTCTCAACAATCCATAAGAATTTAAATATCTTACTTTATAACATGGTAAGCATCAGTGCAGGCAATAACTCTCCCCAGAGTTCAATATTTGATGCTTAAGGATTTGGCTAAATGATCTTCCAAAATAATAACAGCTTCAACAAGGCAGATACAAATTTATTGTAAAGGTATTTAGATTCTCCGAGAAGGCAAAGCACCTACTCTATTTCCTCTTTAAGGAGGAAAAGTGGTTTCAGGACAAGTTGATAAATTTAAATTTCACTTTTTATGTATAATTGAATTAAATGAGATACTCTTCGAACCAGTGGGAGCAGGACAAGTCCTTCATCAATGCTCTCCTGAAGTATAATTAGATTTACCACCACGATTACAACCCCTCTCTTGACTCGAAGACAGCAAAGAAGATTTTCACAAGTGTTATGCACATACCAGTTCCTAAGAGTTCAACTGACTATGACAAAAGATATTTCGTAAAAGCTCCTCAGGCTGAAGACATGCACTTATATTCTAAGAACGCAAAGGAATAACAGAGTATAGCTTTACAAAAAGGCTAGAATCCAAGGCTTGATTCTAACTTAAATCATTCTCACTAGATTTTTAAATTACTTGCCTGAGGGCGTTACAAGTCACGCTGCTAGATAGAAACTTACTCTAACTGAGTTACAAAAGCTTTCGCAAACAGGCCCAAGGGATCTGTATGATAAGTTCACTAGAGACTATAGCAATGACGCTCATCTCAGATAACAGTCAGATGTCAACAAGCAGTTAGAGCAAAAGATTAAGCTGAAGGAGAATTTAGCAAGATACCAAAGCAAATTATTTCCTTCTAGTAAAATGATCATGCTCAATAATCACTCCTCTGAGAGATATAGGAGTATAAGCATTTTATTTACTTTTACTGAGAGAGCTTAAACAAGCTTAAATGATAAAAGAGAGTCACTCCGATAGGATAAAGTTAAATAGATAGAGCAGTAATATAGAGAATGGCTATAGGAGTAATAAGATTCAAAGTTACAATTCAAAAATCTATAGCTCAATAACTCTTTAGCAAATGGGAAAATTAAGATAGATTTCTAAAACGACAACACAGAAAATGTTGATATGTTTATAGTATAAAAAATAGTACTTCTTAGGATTTGAGTTAAAGCAGAGCAATACTAGACCCTGCATCGCAAATATTTACTACAGAGGGAATAGATGAATCTATTTTAATCACTACTCAAAGAAATGAAAGAAGAAATTAAAACAACAAGCAAAGTTTAAGTCAAGCAGTCTCAAGTTAAAGAAATCCAAATGTTGCTAAAGAACTATTTGAACTAAAACCTCGACTTTAGAGCTCCTAATTTAAACAAATTAATGCTAGAGAAAGAATGAAGAAATCTTCTTAATAGGTTTCAAAAGATCAACTTCTTGAAGAGAGTGTAGACTAAAAAGGTGAAAAAGTATTAAATTAATCATCTTATATTATACGTTCAGCCCCGATTTTTCAAAAACTTTTCAGTTTACTTCTTAAAATCATAGACAAACAAGGACGAAGCTCTTTTCATCTGTGTTAAGTTTTAGGACTGTAATCGCTCATTGTCGGCCGAGTATTGCTAGAAAATTTGAAGGTAATTTTACTTATTTATTAATCCCACAATTTTAGGAAATGTTCTCGATAAACATGCCACATGGATGGATTTGAAGCTACCTCTCTAATGTTCAGTAAAAAACTAAAAGCATTTTATTCTGACTGTAAAACCTTGGCTTCCTAAACAGTAGTTAAATATCGGGGCTGAACTGATAATAAAGCTAAGAGCGTAACCAAATACTTACCAAGAGTTAGAGAAAATCTGTAAAGCAACACTTTAAAGGAAGGTAGCTTGGACTCCTCACAAAATATAGTTATTTAGGATCAATCTAAACAAACTTAGATTCAATCTAATTAAGAATAAACTGGTTGATATTTTTATCATTATTTATACAAATTATAATGGATTGGGTAGTTAGTAAAAAAGGAATGATGAACAAGATAATTAGTCTCATTTAGAAATATTTTAAGACAACTTCGAAGTCCTTCCTTAACAAAGTAGTATGATACCAAAGAAGACAAAGAAAGTGTCAATTTTGCCAATTTAAATCCTAAAATCAGATAATATAGGAATAGCATCTCAAAAATAAAATGTAAACCACAGTTAGAATAAAAATAAAGAAAAGCTGTAAAGTATACTAAATAGCTCTTAATCCCAGCCACCTTTTAATATCGGTATTTCAAATGAAAACTAAGATAGGATGAAAAGCTATGATAAAGAATTTATAACAGAATTCAAATTTTAATCAAATAAATACTTAATTTAATGATCCTTCAATGGTTTAATAAGATATTTTAGCGAGCTCTTAGAAACAGGAAAAATCAAACAACAATAGTATGAATTTCAATGGCCATTTTTAGGAGTTTTCTTTGCAAAACAATTTGAGCACTGAGTTTTCTAGTTTTGAAAAAGCTATAAACTTGCCAAGCAGAGCTAATTACTATAGGTCTTAATAGCCTTCTTAGATAAGAAAGAGAACTCAAAAAGAAGATTATGTTGTCGACTCCCAAGCATCTTAAGTTGAAGAAATTCCCTAAGAGCAAATTATCGATTCTACTCCTCTTGAAATACATCATTTTATAAACTTTATATAATTTATAAAAAAAACTTTACTATGGATTACTAATTATAGTCTTAATTAAAAATAATAGTTGCTTCCCATTTGATAAATATATCATTTGAGAACCTCTTAGAAAAATGAGGGCTCTAAAAGTTTATCAGGAATAGATCTAATTAAATTCAAGCATACCCAAAATAACTTGCTCAGTCGCTATTATAAGTCTTTAGATAAGTTCGGAGGGATCTAGCAAACTAATTTGAAGGGTCCCTATTTTGCTTAAAGATTAAATATCTCACTATCTCTTATTGGGTAATTAAATTTATAAGATTAGAACAGAAAAGAGTCCCTGATGCACTTGATAAAAGCTAACATTAGTTTTATTCCAAAGGAAGTTAGAGAGATACGGTTGTGAGGTCCAGTCTCTCCATGGTCAGATCAAGAAGAGAGTCATTATCTATAAATAGGCTTAATAAAATAATTTAATGATCGAATGAAATTGAATATACTTTATTTTATTTGAGTACAGATAAGCATCAACTGAAGAGAACACTCAAGACTTAAGTAAAATGAATAGATCTGCTCTGCACTCCAGAGGTTACTAAGAATCCTTTTTCTCGAGGGAACACTAGTTCTCTGCAATTTAGTCAGGGTCTATATCAGTAGTGAGAGCGAGATCAAACTTTGACCACACTAAGTCAGTAGTAGATCAGGTAAGTATTCAATTCGCAACATTAACATTTGATAAAGCTTTTGGATTAATGTGCAGAGTCAGTCGATCAAAAAGATACAGTCAAATCATTTCATTAGATAGAAATGTAAGAATAGCTTCATCTTAAAAAGATAAATGAGAACTATGCTATAGTATGAGGAAGTTAGAGAAGAAGAATTAGAAAATGATAAAAGCTCTCAAAACTTTTAATGAGCAGAAAGACTACGATGTCAATCTTAGTGTGGGAAAAGTAGCTGAAATGTCTTAAATCAGTTTACCAAAAAACAAAGGTTTTAGTATTATGTCAAAAAAGGCCATCTAGAATCCTATCTCAATGCCCTAATCTTAATCAAGATCTTTTAATTCTAGTGCAGTCATCTAAGAGTAAAAACAATTTCTTAACTCTTCTATAGCATATCTATGGTCCTTGAAGAATAGAGAGTGGATAAGCAGTGTAATTTAGAAAACTTCTTGAGTGATAATGTCCTCAAGAAATTCAAAGAGGATAATATCAAACTCACTTCATTTCTCAAGTAGGAGCTGGGAAGCAGCAAAGTAGGAAAGGGAAGAACCAAGATTTGGAAGCCAGATAAAATTCAACTCTCCAAGATAGATCAAATCTTCAGCATTAATGGCAATTCAAGAGGATAAAAATAATGAAGCAAATTGCTAAAGTTAGCATAAATGCTTTTGAGCATTGCTATGATTATCGTTTTAAAATAGTTGATCTTTCTTTCTTCTAATATAATTTAATGCTTCTTCTACCATAGATGAATTTTATAAATATGTTAAGGGATTAACATTTTAATTAGCTGTTTTTGAAATAATAAATTTATACATAAACAAGTAATGGAAGAAAGTCAATCTCACTCAGCAGCAGGAGCCTTTAGCAATCAGCATCATCACGTAAGTTAGCTGCTAAAATATTTTTCCTTTGCAGTTATCTTATTCAAGTCATTTAAGTTTCATAAAAATCCTTAGTCTATATGCTTAAGGATTGGGAGAGGGATTCTTCAAAGTTTTAATTTTGCAATTGTGTTCTTAATAATTTTAGGATGATGAATACAAAGAAGAGGAAGATTAATTCATCCATTCAATAATAAAGTGTAATTTTGTAAGATGGAAACCAAGACTTGGATTACGGAGTGTCAAACTAAATAAAGCAGCCAGCACTGAATGACTTCCCTCCAACCGACATCATCCAAGCAGCATAGAATAATCAAGATAGTGAATCTCCTTCCCGCCGTCAATAGAGTATGTCTAGAATGAATCAAGATTTTTATTTCACACCATTAGAGAATTTGTAACCTTCATACTCCAAATATCATCATCATTATAATAATGGAAGGACTAAAGATTAATTTGTTTATAGAGGGAGCAGGGTTCACGGAAGACGAGATTCAGAATTTGAAAGACATTTTCGACCTATTTGACAAGGACCACTCTGGAGGAATAGACATGAAAGACTTAGAGGCGATTATGAGGAGTCTTTAGAGAGACCCAGCTGAGGCTAGAGACCTTCTGAATTCAATTGATCCCAACAAGGACGAGAAGATCACATTCGATGAGTTCATAAATATGATGCTCAGTCTTGAAAATAAGCTAGTTGAGAACGGGGCAGATGAATTATGAATGCTACTAATGTAATTTATGTGGTATTGATGACTAGAGAAGAGGGAAGGATTTCGGTAGAAGCATGAGCAACAAAGGTGGAGTGCATGTGAATCCTGATTCCAAGGTGTTGGACTTCTTGCGCCTGCTAGAAGAGTACCGTCGCAAGTGTGAGGATGAGGGAAACTACTATATCCTAAATTAAAGTAGTAAACTATTTATACTCTGAGGCAAAGAAGGCAAGATCTAAGTTCGATGAGCTACTCAAAAAAGAAACCCTCAGACAGAAGAATAACATCCGTGCAGCTCAAGAACATGAGCTCCAAAATATTGAAGCAGCTTAGAAGGCTCAATTCTTGGAGTTTTCTCAGGCTTGGGACAACTATATGAGTGATTATGAGGCAACTGCTTATCTTTCCCTAGAAAAGCTTAAGGAGAAGTACCCTAATATTTATTTCATTATGATTTAAACTATAAGCACATGCTTGAGTTTCAATAGTTCTAGGAGAAGATAAGAAAGGAGTTGAGAGCGAAGATGAAGTTTTCAAAAGATCTTTTAGAGTTGAGAGACAAGGAGGCAAAGTTAGTGAAAATGAAGCGTTATGAGGAGGCGGAAAAGGTCAAGATGAAGGCAGATTTGTTAGAAGAGTTCGAGAGAAATAAACTAGAGGCAGAGGTAAGAAACATTTCTAATTTGTTCTATACTTATTAAGAAAGCGTGAGTTTTACAATACTTATTATAGATGCAAGCAATAGTTGAGAAGAAAGAGTCTAAACTGAGGCATACTTAGCAATTGGCTTTAGCTGCCTTACTCAAGCGCATACAGAGAGATAGAAACGAGCAGTTAAAGCATCGCCAGTAAGACTCCTAAAGACTCATTCAAAGAAACAAGAACATCTTAATTCAATTTCTTACACTAAAAAATACAACAACTATAGAACAATAATCTAAATTATTAAGCTAATTTTACTTTAATTTAAGTTACGAACTTAATATTTTATAAGTAAAACCTTTTAATTATAAATATTTTAAATATAAGTCACAAATGAAAAGATTATCCAATAAATAACTTAAATCTTGAATGACTTATTGAATAAGCAAAACTCTGAAACTAAGAAGACACTGGAGCATCTGAAGTAAACTCTGGGTATGACTAATAGAGCATGATCGACGTAAATTGCGTAAGTAGAATAAGCGAAATACAGGAGTGGACTTACCTTTAATATTTTCACTGACTTGTTCTAGTAGTAGTAGATGTAGTAGTAGTAGTAGTTGTAGTATAGTAGTAGTAGAGCTAGTCAGTGAAATCTTAATTAGAACCCAATCACCAATCACATTTTTAAATTAATCGCCAGTCGCTCCAATGTCTTAAATTTTAATTGATCACCTTTTAATTAAAGGTGCCAGCCACCTCGACTTAGAATGATTAATTATCTTAATTAGGAATAAATTATAAATTCCAAAGATGGAGCTAACCTTTCCTTGTTCCTCGTTGTAGTATTCCTCACACTGGCCTTCACCCTCTTCGAACTGAATACTTTTGATTTCTGCAACCACCCTAATCTACGACAATCATACTCTATAAGGTGGGTTTTCTCCTTGAGAAACTCTAATTTGGATAGCAAACTCAAGTCACAGCAGTACATTCCCTCAACTACAGGCCTTAATGCTGTTATTATCCCGAAGCAAAAGCACCTAAATGAGCTCTTTGTGAACTAAGAATTTGAAGAGAAATCATCCGAATAGGAAGATCCTTACTATTGCATTACAATTTAAAAGCAATTTGTATTTGTATAGGTCATTTTAATCAATCTAGCAATAATAAGTAAATGCAAACAATACTGAGATAACTTTAGACTAGTACTTTTAAAACAAGAGTAGGATCAAATTATCCAACATAGAGAGTTAAAACACTTCTGCTCAAAATTGGGAGCTCTCCATAGTCCCAGATTTATCACGTACCTATTATTAAATTAGAAAGTTAAAATTCAGGACGCACACGACCGGCACTAGGCACCGGTCGCCCTTTCCCTGAAGGCTTTCTGGTTTAGTAATCCATTGGCTGGTGGGTGAGTGCTTAAAAGAGGCAAGGGATAATGGCAGCCGAAGCCCTGGGGAAGGTGGTTGAGCTGCTCACTGGAGAGATAATCAAAGGTGAGTGGTTCCCACTTACCCTCCTAATCCTGTTAGGCGTGGAGGGATGAGATCAATGGGCAAACAATCAGTCATGCAGCTGGACAGCGAAGCCAGACGCTACTGAGCAGCGACTTGCTCTCGGTCCGAAGCTACCGGATTTTTTTTCCCCTCCTTTTAGGTTTTTTGGATGGTCTGCAGAAGCCGGAGGCTTCTGCTCAGAATGTGAGGTGGCGGGGGTGCCACGTGTTTAATATTCCTATTCGGCTGGTAGGTTTGTGTGCGTCAGATAAGTGCGTCACACCAATATCATTGACGTCACGACTTATCTTATTTATGCCGGGGGCCCTTTACTTCCCTTAATTATTATCACGTACCTAGAATAACAAAGATTTCAGAGATCAGAAGAGTATGAAGTTCTTAAATAAGCAATAGCAGCAGAATAAACCTTCAGACATTCTGGTTTCAGATTCCTACAAAGCTAACTACACTTTTCTTCCGAACTAATAAACTTCAAAATCTCAATTGAGGCTATTCAAGAGCAAAAGATTGCTATTGACTCAACGAGATGGAGCTTAGAGCTCAATGGCCACCAGCGAGTCTACGCCCTTCTCATATCCTTAATCTTTGAATGTGACTAGATCAAGCGTCAACCTATTAAATCCCCTTGCCAAGATCATAGTTTCAACAAGTCCTAAAATTAAAGAAACTGAGGCGTATAAAGCAACCTTGGAGAATGAAAGCCATGGGCTGAATGAGATATTCATGGATACCAATATTGATAATCTGAAAGGACTAAAGATACAGGGCTTTGGCAAATTGAAAAGAGAAATTGAGGCGAGTTATAAGATCCCTGAATACAAGAGAAGACTGGTGTTGAATCATCAGTACACGGAGGAGGGAATAGGAGAACCAGTGGAAAGAGAAGAAGTACTCGCTGAGTATTATGATGGGAAGTACTTCATTTCTTGATATCGAATATTATAAGTAATGGAAACTGGGTAAGGAATTTAAACACAGAAATAATTTTTATTGAGAAAATTATTTTCATAAATAAACTTTATGCAGATTAAGAAAATAACTTATCAAAAGTCTAAATATAGGGATATAAAATTTATACCTCAGAGAGAGAGAAAATATTCTATAATTAGATATGATTGAATTATCTTTGAATTTTAAAGATTTCTTTCCTCAGTTTGCATATCTTAACTTAACAAACATAGTAATTAAAGGAAAATGAAGTTTGATTGGAAAGTCTGAAGTATTTAATAAAGATAGGGATAATTAGTGAATATTTTAGCATTAATTAAGTATGGTAGAGCAAGCTGACCACTTTAAATCCTAGAGTATTGAGAAGTCTCCTCTAGACAAGAATATCTACGACTGTTTTACACTGGAAAACTAGCTCTAAGTGCTCCTCATCCAAGATAATCCTAATAATATTACATTTTAATTGCGGGTTTAATATCTGATAACAACTTAGTCGATGTACAAAAAGGAGGTTCAACTGCTTCAGTATCTCTCTCAGTAAATACCGGTTCTTTGAATGACCCACTTTCTCGCCAAGGACTGGCCCATTTCTTGGAGCACATGATATTTATGGGCAGCTCTCAATACCCTGAGGAGAATCTCTTCTCCTCTCACATATCTTCTCATGGCGGCTACACTAACGCCTACACTGAACTGGAATACACAAACTACTATTTGAAGATCAATTATAAAGGTCTCTTCAAAGCATTAGACATGTTCATGTGGCTGCTTAAGGATCCACTGCTCAAGAAAGATGCCCTAGAGAGGGAGATCAAATCAATAGAGAGTGAATTTGAAGGCAACTATCCTTATGACAGTTCAAGACGCTACTAACTCTAGTGTAACCTCACTGCAGATAAGAATCACATTTTGAACAGGTTCACTTGGGGCAACATTAAAAGTCTTTTGGGAGATAAGGAAAATGATGAAGAAGAAATGAACAGTCTAATAGAAGAAGTCAAAAAATTCCATAAAGAGTAGTACTCAAGCGACAGAATGAAATTGGTTATTCAAACTAAGTCAGAAGACGAGCTTAAAGCACTAAAGTAGCACATTATAAGGGTATTTGGACAACTAGAAAACAAGAACCTTGGTATTTAGAACTTTGCAGTAGAAGAAAATAGATCCTCTAGAATTAGAGAAATGCCATTTGCTGGCAATGAGGAAGAAATGATAGTCTTTAATTCTGTAAAGAACACCTATATCACTCTTTCATAAGAGAAGTGTTGAGATTTTTATATTAATCCTCATAAATCAATAGCATGCAGCTAACTTTTTATTTCTCCGCTCAAGAAAACGACCTCTTTACTTCTTCTCAGGCACTACACGTCTTGAGTTAATTATTTGGCAATGAAGGCAAAGGCTCTATTTATCAGTTCCTGAAACAGAAGGAGAAAATCCTTTCACTTCATTCTCGTTATGACACCCAGCAAAAGACCCTCTTCTATACTTTTGAGATTTCAGTGACTTTGAGTTAGACCAGTCTGGAATCCTATACTGAGATCATTGCAGTGATTTTCAAGTATATTGAAGTCATCAAGAACTCACTAGCCACACTTACAGATTTCGATGAGCTTGACTTTTTCAGATAGATCAGACTCTTGAGTGAGAAATGCTTTCACTACTACAAAGTGCCCGATCCAGTGGATTAAGTATGTGACTTGGCAAATGAAATGATCTTCAATAAGGATGTTTCCCAAATTTTGAAGAGCACTTACACGACTTAGGTATTAGAAAAGCTAGAGCTGAGTGATATTCTCAAGTTCTTAGATATGATGACTCTGAGGAAATGCAAGATCTGCATGCATGGAAAGAATTTGCTTGACAAAGATATCTTTGCAGAGAGAATCACTAAGACCGAGCAGGAGTTTTGGTTTAAGACAAAGTACTAGCTTATTCGTAAGCCTGAGAGGGAAATAATATAGCTTATTCATGAAACTGACACCTAATAGCTTGCTGTTCCACCTTATAATCCACTTATTCCAGAAGATTTTTCAATTAAGCAGCAAATCAATTATATGGTGAGATCATAAAATGTATATTGTATAATCAAGACTGAAAATAATCCCCCTCCACAATAGGTCTATAATTCCCAAAACAATTTCTTGACTGTGTGGTATTTGCCAGATAGCACTTTCTAGATGCCCCGAGCTACTGTGCAATTTGTTTTCATGAGCCCAAATATCTTCAAAGAGCCTTTTCAACGTGCTTATTGGAGTGTTTTCTCAGACGCCTTGATCGAGAGCATAACTGCTGAAGTAGGATATGAAGCTATTCTAGCTGATTTCTCATATGCTTAATTTTAGTGATTGAAATTAAATTTTATTATATTTTGTGAATGCTGTAAAGGGATTTGAAAATCTGGGCTTTAAAATAAAGTTCAATGGTTTTAATGACAAGCTGAGAGAATTCATCTCTGTCTTCTTCAAGACTCTTGCAAACTCAATTAAATCAGGTCTTAAGGAGAACTTTATAAGAACTGCCGTTGAAAAATCTATCAAGCACTTCAAGAACATTAACATCGAACAATAATTAGAGAAAATTATTGTTTTTGGATTTATTTTCGAAGTGGACTAGAAGACCTCAAACAACAGGCTTTTGTTCTTGCTAGAGCATCAATATCACGCTCAGGAAATTATCGAGGAGCTTTCAAAGTTCGATATAAGCACATTCAACTCATCATATCTTGGGAAGGAATTACTTTCGAACATCTAGAAAATGAATGTATTCGTGGCCGGAAACTTGACATAAGAAGAAGCTATAGTTATTAGTCAAATACCCTGCAGTGAATTGGGTCTAAAAGATGTTTAAATTACCTCGGATAGAGACATATACATGACTAATGTAAGAGTCCTCAAAGACTTGGATTTCATCATCTGGGATGCAGTTCATACTCCTGACGTGCCACAGTAAGATGACCCAGAGCAGAATGAATCTGACTTAGAATATAAATAGAGGAGGAGTACAAAGAAAATTAATTAAGCTATTAACATATTACTAGAACAGCTGCAAATATTTAGCGATACTCTCTTTTACTCTTTATACCTTCCACTATTTCACTGGATAACTGACTCAATTTTAGCCTGGAGAGTTTGATCTTCAATGCCAAGATCGTTGATCTAGTTGCAGAGCTCATCTACTTGTCTGCTGAGCAAGAATAGATCGAGTTTGTTGCTTGAAATATCTTCCACAACAGTTTGTGCAACTCCCTCGTTCTTTTGCTTGAACTGAAGTCTCTTTTATTACTTCACGAGCATTCTCTGTGACTGCTCTAATCTCTGTTGCTCGAAGACGAGCTCCTCTGATGCCTCATTGAGTTGATAGACGTGATTGCAGAGATACTGAGGAGTTGAGAGCTTGAACAGGTTTGTGTTGAAAGCGGGCATGTGAGGCTGAATGTGGTCGAACAAGAAGGCTTGCAATAAGTGGCTTC
>JAJKFJ010024022.1:0-22741 GCA_027382625.1 Tetmemena sp. SeJ-2015 | reverse complement strand
GTTATTTATGGACTGCAACATGCCAATCATGGATGGATTTGAAGCAACTTCTCTAAAGTTCAGTAAAAAGACGAAAAACAGTGGCTACTTACTGGGCAAGCTGGCTTCCTAGCCAGTAGTGAAAAATCGGGGCTGAACGTATAATATTTTTAAATTGCAGTTATTTGACGTCCTTTCAACATAAAGAAATTTTTCCTCGAATTTATTTACTTAAGAAGAATATAGCAAGTTAAGTTCAAAGTCAAGATAATTTAATCTATGGCAGTATTTTGTTTCTTACTCTGATTTAACAAAGAGAAGGTCTCGCTAATTCTATTTTATAAAAGATAGCATGCTTTATTTAAGATTTTGATAATAGCATTTAAAATTCTTGGAAATTAATTGCTGAACTTCTCACACCTATTTTGGATAATCATTTCTTAGGCTCACAATTTTGAAGAAGAATATAAAGGAGTTTAAATGTTGCTCAGTCATTAAAAGGAGATGGGGTCCCAAAAACATTAAAGTATTCATCAAAATTAGACTTAATAACAAAAAATAGAACATTTTTTGAAAAAATTGAAATCATGAAATTTGACCCTCAAGGAAATTTCGAAGACCAAAAACTCTTAATTTTTTGGCATTTTTGGCTCATTTCGGCCTATATGGACGATTTTTGGGCTATTTTGACCATAAAAAGGGGGGGAGGTGCACTTCCGTCCCCCCCCCAAAACAAAAATAAAAAGATAAGGATGAAAAATATTTTCTTCTTTTTTAAATTTAGCGCAAGGAATAGTTAAGATTATTTTTTATTAACAGGAGTAAATTAATTTTTGAATGTGTTTTAAAATGTGATGAGTGAAATTTTCCCAAGTGGCTCTCCTCCTCGCTCAAGTGTATCTCGCTCTCCGCAAGGCAAGAGGTAGTACGCAAGCCTAGGAGGCTTACACAACAATATACCAACTCAAAGCCCAATCTTGAAACAGAATAATCCCCCTCCAATTCAATAAGCTCCTCTCTAAAACGCTATAGTTAATTAGGATTCTAGAATGGGAAGTTAGCAACAACAATAAATGAGACTTAAAAATGCAAATGAGAACAGAAGAAAAGCAAAACAAGACATTCTTAGAAAATAAAGACTTAACGATATACTCAGACATGAAATCACTAACCAATGATAATATGAATTTTAATTATTATCAATTTCCTTTTATTTCTAAAGCGTTTTCACTCAGTGAGTGAGTCGACTCTGTTTAAGATTTTAAAATTTAACGTATTACCAACAACAATCATAGATATAATTTGATGTATTTTTAGATATGAAACATCATAAGGACGTTTATATTTTGATGTTAAATGTCGAGCGAGTAAATGAGCAGATTAATATAGTTGAGTGATTAGTTGCTGCCCACTGAGTAGGCAAAAAGTCCACACTTAATAAAATAAAGTGGCTAAGATTTCAACATCAATCATGAAAGCTCTTACTATCAGAACTACCAAAAAACATAAGAGAGTTAAATAAAACTTCTTTATTTTTTACTTTAAGTTCTGTGACTGAGTGTGACTTAGATCATAAACACAGTAAAGAGACAACTGAAACTAATTAAGTGAACGGAAAACTTAAAACAAGTTAGGGAGAGAACCCTTTGCTGGAGGTGTTGAAAATGTACATGAGCGAGAATAACATGCTTGAATCATTGTTGTTGAAATACATCTAAGAGTAGAGTCAACTCACTCTCCTAAAAGAAAGGAGTGGCCTCAATAGTCAATAATAGCAGCAGTAACCAGCGTCTTAAGATTAGGTAATGATGCAAGACATGATTAATGAGATCAATAGAAGGAAGCAAGCCATCAATCAACTTGAAGGTCTCATTCAAAACTCAAATGCTATAGTTAACATAATACTTTTATATATTATGCAAAGTAGATAGATATGACTAGAGATAATTTCTTGATGCAGACAGCTTAAACAGAAGCAACTAATCCTTCCAACAAGCATCAGTAGAGAGATGGGCTTTATCAGATCTAGGATTTCTAAAATTAGATAAAGAATAAAGAAACTTATAATAAATTAAATGGCTAATAATTATAATCAAAAAATTATTAGCAGTAATAAAATAAGAAATGGTTATGGTTATGAAACATAGCATAATTATTATAAAAATATGCTTTAATTTTATTTAAAAAAGAAACTGTCCCTCAGGAATAAAACAATCAAATTCTATTTCAGGACAAAAGAAGTGCGAAAGTAGAACAGCACTCTTCTATGAATAAGATTTATGTGAGTGGGAAAAAAGAGAATGGAAATTTGTATTCAGAGCGATCCTCTATTAACCCTTAGTCTAACGTTTCTAAATCACCAATGGCTAAGTTTGCGAGAAACTTCAGCTACAGGCCATTTAATCAACCTTAAAAGTAAACCTCTAAGTCTCCCTGCTCCTCATCTCGATACTCCACTGCAGACTATAAGAGTAGAGATGCCTCCACTAGGAATCAAAGTCCCTACCAGTCAATAAGGCCCCACTAGCAAGATTAGAATAACTAGTAGGAAACCAACATTCTCAAGTCTTTCATTTCCGCATAGACCAAACTTCTCGCCTCACTTAAGAAGCTTAATCTCAGACACATCAACGACCTCTAGAATATAAAGAAACCCTCGATATTTGCTCATAAAGCAGCTCAGTTGTTTGGACAGCTGATATACTCACTCAGAAAGGATTGCTCCATTCAAGTGCTATAGAGCAATTTCAACACTTGGGCTGAGCTAGTTAAGTTTTTTGTGGGATAACCTAAAATTCTCCAAGAGATTTATCTCCTCAAGGCTAAGTTCGACTCCCTTGAATATAATCCCTATTTTAAATAATATTATCCTAAGCTGATAAATAGCTTGAAAAATGAATTGCTGTAGAACAGTAAGCTCTTCACTTCTAGTAGGATGTAGATCGGAGAGGGATGTGGAGTCATGCTTTAATAGATATTTTTCTTAATTTAAAAAAGATAAATTTTATTTGCATAAAAATAAATCAACCTTTGTTCTTGCTTTAATTCAGATACACAAATATTTTAAGTTAAATTAAGAAACATGCTTTGGTAAAATTCATTTCTAATTTTTTTTAAGAATAATCTATAAGTGTTCTAAAGCTCTATTGACTACATAACGGTTGTTGAACAGCTAAAGTAGAATGATTGCTATGATAACTATAGTATCCAAAAAAATTATTCTATTTATTATAGACAGAATTACATGCGCATGTTCCAGCCGAGCCAAACCTCCACCCAGGCTAAAGCTCAATCCAAGTCTCCACTCCCCTCCGCAAGGTAATCTAACGCCACTCCACGGCAAAGCATCACCCCAACAAGGCAAGTCTACGCTTCAAAGAATAGCCAAAAGAGGAACCCCAATCTAGAGATAAAAGCCTCCTATGGTGTATAACATAAACAGCAGAACTAAAGCTTTATCCGCAAGAGTAAAGGATAGATTAGAATACCACCTATTCTCACTTTTAGTTTTGAGTAGCGTTGATAGATAAAAGTCACCCATCACTTAGTATGTGAGCTAGCGGACTAACTAAGGCAGACTAGACAATAAAACTCCAGAGAAGTAGTACAACAGCATCCTGAATCAGCGCAGTTCTAAGTCTCCCTCAAACAGATATGGCAGCGTAATCAAGCAACAATAAGAAAATAGCAAGAGTATTCATGAAGTATCAGCTTATAGGAAGTGATTGTCATCAATTTGCGTTATTACAAATATAATCAATTCTTATCCTAAATGGAATCTTCAAAGACGCGATAAACGCGGAAGCGGAAGTTCCAGGATTTCGACCCTACTTACTCCTCCCTCCTCGCACAGAAGTTTTCACATTTGCACATTCCGGACATGAACCTCATACCCTACTTGGAGAGTAGGCTCCCTCAGATTAAATCGAAGGCTATCAAGAAAGCCAGGCCATTCAAGCTGAGAGTACGGCAGGTAATATCCTACGAGCAACAGCTCTCTGCAGTTTATCTAAGATATGGATCTCTCTCTTCGGACAAGCATCCCAAGCTTACCTATCCTGCAGTTGCAAATATTCTTGGACTACGCACAGGCGCAGTTAATATGATAATTCAGCGTTGGCGCAAGAATAACTACACGGTTGTGGTCAACAAGAGCAAGAGAGGACGCCGGCCTCTTCTCCCACCGGAGACCGAGCAGCGAGTCACATCCATTAAGGTCCTCAAAGAAACAGCCCATCTCAACCTGGAGCAGCGCTGCCACTACCTCCACCTCCACTATGGGATACCACTACTTTCGACTTTCGGGCTAAGATAAGTGTTCAGACGCAATGGAGTTAAGTACCGCGCTGCTGGATACGCTTACATACGCAAGGAGGAGAAGGAGAGGGAGGCTCAGGAGAGGCAGCAGGAATTCTCCAAGCGAGTGACCCGATGGATCTACGAGGGCCGTCACCTGGTCTACATTGACGAGTCGACCTTCAACGCGTGGCAGTCTCCCAAACGAAGCTGGCTCAAGGAGCGCATGAAAGTTCAAATTCCCAGCACGCGCGGGAAGTCTATGACTGTTATCGGAGCTATCAGCGAGACTGGAGGCCTCCTGCACTCCAAGACAATCGTTGGCAGCAACAACCTCGGGCACTTCCTCGCATTCCTCACCGAGCTCGCACCGCGCCTCACACTCGGGAGCATCCTTCTCATGGACAATCTATCCATCCACAAGAGCAGCAAGGTCCGAGATGCCCTGCCTGTTGGCTGCTCAATTGAGTACCTACCGCCTTACAGTTGCTCTCTCAACCCAATCGAACGGCTCTGGTCCGTGCTCAAGCAAGACTGGAGGAAGGCCACGGTCTCCCAGCTAACTAACACTAGCGCCCCTACCCCTCCCGAGCACATACTCAAAGATGCAATTTAAAATTTAAGTTAAACTTAAGTTAAAGCTATCGCTCGCTCACACTACAGGACGTTGCTCTCATCGCTTCGTGGCCACTCGGTCTGATCACTGTATGGCCTTCCCTTTGACAGGTGTTCTCTCCTTGGTCGCCGGCTGCTGCTGTGTGAATGCTAACTTCTCGCTGAACTTCGCCTTGCTCTGCCTCCGCATTTCCATTTCCACCTTCTCCTTCTCGATCTGCTTTTCGATCTTATTCCGAGCCTCCCTCAGCCGCATGTACTTTAAAGTGGCCTTCCCTTTGTTTGCGAAACCCAGCCTCAGCACCTTGCCCCGCTTCTGCGATTCTGGCAATCCATCCAAGAAGGTAGGTGCCAAATCAACGGTGCGATACATTGTGTCCACTCTCTGTATCTTAGGAGCGACATAATCTTTCGCGAAGATTTCGTCTTTCGGCGAATGCGTGGAGAGAAGAGCCAGGATCCATCTTTTGTCGGGCATGTGAGACTTGTCTATGCCAAGATTCTTGTTCAGCTTTTCTGCGACTGCCTGCAGCTTCTTAACTAGTACATCCATAGTTGGTGGTCAGGGGCAGGGAAGAAGTCTGATCTCTCGATAGTGAGGACACCATGTAGAGCCATTTATTACGTTCATGATGTAGTCTTCAGTGACAAGCTTTGACTTGATACAGGGAAGAAAGAATTGGTTCCTCAAGGCAGCCTCATAGAGATCCTACTTTGAATTTATACATTTCGCGAGTTGGTCGATAGTCGTCTTGGAGTCCACCATTTCAGAAGTAAAGATTAATATTATAAGATTGGGTTTCATATCCCAATTATAAAGCAAAAGATATTTGGAATCATTATTATGATAATTAAATTACTTGGCTCGAGCGAGCTTACTATATTATAACTTATAATGAATTATTTATGCCCAATTTGCGCGTTCTTTTCTCATTGTAACCACTTCTTGGTTCTCTTGCCAAGAATTCTGTCATCCTCCTCCAAGTGTGGGGCTTCGGGGTAAATCAGCGCTTGGAGGAATTCCTCTCTCTCATTCTTTCTCCATTGGTTCCAGATCTCCTCCTCTTGAATGTATTTCACTGTCTTTCTTATCTGCCCAACCAGGAAGTAGACCAAAACGTCGATCCTTACGCTGAATGAGAATGACTCGCTGCTCTCCCACATTATCATCAGGTTTTTTAGGCTCCTCTTCCCAGAGGGGTAGTAGTGGCCCGCTATTGAGAGCTCCTACCTACTCATTGTATCGCGAATCTTGTTTGCCTCTTTCTCCATTCTTAGATAGCTTTCGGATGTGGGTTTGATAGTCTACTCCCAGTAGTGCCCATGCAGCAACTCTATCATCACTTTCTTCAATCAGTCGTTGCTCATCTTCTGGTGCAAGCAATCCTGGCCTCGCTGATGCTATTCCTAGGCTAGATTTCTTGGATGCGGCTAGGTGCGGAATGTAGTGAGCTCTGTACCTCCGGGCAAGCATTTCGTTGAAGGGGATTTCTCTTCGAGGCAAACTATCGAGCTGTCCCTGCGATCCTTAAGATCGATCAGCGCTTCCATGTCCGCCAGGCTTACACTCTGATCTTCCAGCCTCTTCTCCAGCTTTCGCAGCGCTGAATCCATCAGCACCTTCTGTTGGTACATCATCTCGTGACCTGCCTACATCTAGTGAAGCAGATCCTTCATCTCCTTTTATCTGTCGATCGCAGATTCTTCGCTCTCCTCCGTTTGCTCTATCTGTAGCCTCTTGTTGCTTTTGACTTCCTCCTCCTCTCTGACTAGTGCCTGCTTCTATCGTTGCTGATTCATCTGATTCGACATCCTGAAACTGATTATTATTTAAAAGTATTTACAGTATGTGAAGGGGGGGACCCTTAAGTTATCAGTGGACGTGGAGATGAATATTCATATCTAGATCTAAGTTTTGACCATTCTCAAGGATCGTCATCTCGAAGAATATTCACATTGGCACCACGCTGCAGGAACAGTTTGTAGAGTTGCCCCTTCTTTGCAATATAGCAAGCTGCGTTCAGTTTGGCCTACCACCTCTCCAGCACGTCAGTTCCCTTCATTATCTCTTTGATAGTAGTTGCCTTGAATCTTTCCATCTCGATGATTGGGGCCTCCACATATTTAGGGACGTCTTCGTAGCTGACGAGAATGAATTTATCAGCCTCGAGCATGAACTCAATATCGAGCTAGGTCGACTTGAGTAAGATGCGGTAGTCCATAGATCTTTGCTCCCAGTCCTTTGCCTGGTTGCCAGCGCTGTACGGATTTAATATTCGGTGCTACTTTCTGAATACCTGCTTGTACAAATACTTCGCCTCCCTTCGCCTGACTTTCGAAATCTGTGGCGACAGTTTTCTTAGACTGAAGGCCACGCACTCAATCCGCGTGAGCTTGCCCTTGACTGCCTTACTGATTGATTTCGACAGGTCTTCGAATCCACCCAGGATCTTATCGGCTCCCCTTACCAAGCCCACGAGGTCTTACGTGCTATTCTCGATGCGGTGTTCCAGATCCGAGGGCTCTGTTGAGTATTTCCCTTTACGATTCTAAATTGTAACCTTCCTCTGTTTGTGAGATACTCTTGAAAGATCCATGCCAGCAAAAGTCCCTTCAAAGACGAGCTCTGAGCCACGCCTGCCCTCTCCAAGCCGCAGCATTGTTATTTCTGCTATCATTCGTAGCAAGTAGTTCCGCTTGTTGCTGATCATCTTGTTGATCGCATCCAGTTCTTTCTCGAAGTCTTCTAGTGCTGAGTGAAGGGGAGGGGCTGAACAGTGCGACTTACTTGCCATCAACTTGAACGATTTCTTCAGATTCTGTCTTATCGACTTCGCCCTCCTGTGGATCAACAACGAATCGTCGAAAGCGTAGTTTACTGCCCCGAGCTCTCGCTCGCTTAGCATGTGCTCCTTAATCGACAGAGGCAATTGAGTAATTGTCGTTGATTCATCCTCCTCAGCGTCCATTTTGGCATCTAGATCTCGAAGGCTATTGAGGAAATTGTGAGTTGAAAAGCCGAGAGATTGCCTGTCTGGACACCCTAAGCTTAACTCATGCTTGAACTTCTTTCGCCTTCCAGGCTGCTTCGTACACGGCAAGTGCGGATTATCAAACTTCATAGTTGCTATGGCTCTAAGCTCCTACTTATCATCTCTCCTACGCTGCTCTTGCAGCTTAAGCTTGATGTGCTTCACCAGACCTCGCATTCTCCTATTTCGGGTAGGTCCTTGAATTTGCATCTCCTAACGCTCAAGCAACTGAACAGCCTCTCTCATATCGAGGAGTAAGCGCCCTTGGTACTCTCGTGATCTGAAGCGCAAGTTGTTGAGTTGGGTCAGGTAGCTGTGAGTAGAATCAGGTAGGTGGCAAAGCATTGAGCATTTCCTGATTTCTATCGTCTCAAGGCCAGGTCGCCTCCGGAGTCCATCAGTTTTAGCATAGCAACGATGTGGCCGAAATGTATCTCTTAGTGTAGTAGGGTCTCGTCTGACAGCCTGCTTCATTAAACCAACGAGCTCAGCCTCGACGGCTTGTAGTGCTTGCTGCGCTTCTTCAATCTTTGATCTGAACTGAGGCACCGTGGTTTCAGGAAAAGGCACGGCTTCTTTCCCAGCCAAGAGTATTGGAAGCTCGGGGATTTTATTTAGCCGCTGCCTTTGCTCATGCGTTGGTCCATGAATGATGATCTCGTGCTTGTAGAATGGGTTTGAGTCGTCTAAGACGAGGGTGGAGTGATAGCGATTGACCTGCAGCTGTACCACTGGGTCCCAGCGCAAGGCTTGGCAATCTGTTTTAAGGTCAGCTTCTTGGATTTTATCATCTCTGCCAATCATGCTTATGGAATCAAGAGTCCCACTTGCCTGAGTAGACTATTCAGATTAGCAGACCTTCTGGTTCGAAAAATCATGGCGGAGCTGACGGAGGGTGGACTGCTTCAACGGGGGCAGGCAGTAAGAGCGTGGTCGGAGCAGCTAAGGTGGCTTGGCGGTTGGCAGCATCTTATAATTGAAAGTGATCGTTAAATAATTAAGAAGAGTGGCGGTTAATAATTAATTTAATCCAGAAGGGGTCGTTGGCTGGGGTTTTGATTAAATTTCGCTACATGGGTGCAGGGTACCTATACTACTACTACTACTACTACTATACCACCCCACAGCGGCTCAGCGAAATATTTCCACTCTTTATTTAGTTTATACCACTTACGCAATTCATTTCAATCGCTTCCTATTAGAAGAGAAACAAAGCTTAGTAAGATCATTAACAAAGAGGGAGTGATAAAAATATTATCTTTTAGTGTATCTCAAAGATCAGTTGAGAGGTCTTCCATATCATATCATCATCCGACCTTCGAAACCAATTAAAAGAGAAGAAAGGCAGAATCACCTACCAAGAGAATAATATCAATGCATCAGTCAAAAATATCTGCTAAAGTTAGCCCAAACACGAGCCCAATTTCTTACAAACAAGGCAAATCTGATGCAAGCTTAAATAAGTCGCCTTCTTGCACCTCGCTACCTCTCACAAAATATCCCTCTTAAGATTTTCCAGAACAATAGTAGTTTCAAATTTAGAGCAACATAGAGGAGTTTTTCAAACAACAGTATCAAAATCAGTTAGGTCATCATTAGAAAGAAGCCTCATTCTCTCAAATGGAGTTGATAAACGACTCTTTCAATAAGTACCCAAGACATGCTGCAAAGTTAAGTAGCCATAGCTTCAATCATAACTTAAATATGGACTTTAGTTTCTGCTCTGATAGTGGACAATCGGGCTACCTTTAAAATCTGAGCTCGAATAACATCCTCAACTAAAAGATCCACTCTCAGTCTTTCATAGTCTAGGATTAGGAAGCACTTAATATCGACCTTACAAAGCTTAGAAGAAATTTAGATTAAGCCTAAGAAATTTGTAAAATTCAATCCTAACCATATCAACTCAGCTAAAGCGCTATGGAGTTACTTAATAAAGCTGAGCAATAAAACGCTAAAGAGAGTAGAGAGCTCCATAGGCCAACTGTACACCACAGATTTATAAGTTTGACGAGTGACTGTGAGGATCCTGCTCCTCGGAATTTGAGTAATCTGCCACCTGAGTTTCAACAAAAGCAGTACACTTATATTCATCCAGACTTCAAAGTCAACGTTTTCAACTAGATTGACTAAAACATAGCAAACTTATCCGTAGGGAGCTAGCTGAGGCTTAATGTCCAAAGTAGCATGGAAGAATTAGAAACTAGGCCTTTGATCTATAAGCCTAAAGAACTTACTGGTGAAGATCTATAGTTGACTAATCTTCAAGTTCTTAACGAAGAGATGTAGCAAATGTTGGATGACGACCTAAAAAATTCTTAATCTAAGAGGAAAGACTCCTTTTAGCAACTGCTTCGACTTGGCTAAATAGATAGGCTTAAATCTTATATAGGTTTTAAAATTTATGATCATCGGAGAGCTACTCTATCAACAGTCGCTATGATGAAGAGGATAACAAGTCTGGCAGGGGTGTAAACATAGATTACGATAAACTGCTGGAGGAGATCCAGTAAAGTCAAGTAGAGTAGCAGAAATTTATAGAGAAGACTCTAAATCAAATAGTCTAGAAGAAGTATATTGGGGACAGCAATAAGGAAAATAATAATTTTTGAAAACGTACCGAATATAATAACCTTGTAAAGTATCATCATTCTTTAAATATTTCCAAGATTAGCTTTAAAAATGCTCAACAAAAAAAGATTCGTTTTTACATTTGCAAGACATCAATTTTTAATGATATTCAAAGTTAGTTTGTAAATAAGCTCTTATAGTCAGCTTTTATTTTAAGTTGATTATTCTCTTCAACAAGAATATTTCCTATTCTTTGCTTTATACTCTCCTCGCTATTTCTATTCAGACTTACAAAGATGTGATCTCAAATAAGATAATAGCAAAAATATTGACTATAGATCCATGGCATCCTAGTAATTTATAAAGAGTGGCTTGACAAGCTTCTATCTCTCCATATCAGCTGGATTGGCTTCGATCTTAATAAGTTGAGACTTTATCTGCTCAGTCATTCTAATGGAGTAAATTTGGCCATTCATAACTATCTAATCCTCGAAGAATACTTTCCTCTTCTGTGTTTTATCTGTAGCTTTGCGGATCAGCAGATTTGGAAGTTAAGGCCTCTTATTCTTAGATTGATAGTTTGAAGTTGAATAGGAGCTGGGATTGGTAAAACCATTATTGCTTCTCCTCAAGCCTTGAGCAGACTACTTCCTGTCTTGGATTAAGGTCAAAGCGGACTGTGGTCTATTAGGCTTCCGCACCAGATTGCTACTTTGAGGTGTTTCACTATTTCTTTATTGCTGGAGGTTGTACTCATTTGAGGTTAGATCAAAGAGGCCATTTTAGACTTGAGAATACTAAATCTGCTCTATATTAGACCGATATAGCAAATAAGCATAATGGATATCCTTGATATGGTGCTTCTTGCTGCTGATAGAAGTATTCAGTGCCCTCATCAAGTAAAGTGGTTTAACTTCTCTCAGCGTGGTGCTTCAAAATATCTATCGAATCATAGGGCTAGTTTTGAATGTCGATTTGAGGAATCATCTCTCCATCTTGATCGAACTCCTCACCACGTCGGGAGTGAAAGTTATCATTGAAACTCGCTGTACTCCTTTAGCCGAAGGTGTATTAAGCACTCTAGGGACGAATCTTTGTTGAACTCTTTTGCCTAAGTATCTTAAAGTTTTATTGCGTTCCCAGAGTAATGTGATCATCCTTAGGCGGCAAAAAGAAAAACTTTTGAGCAGGATTGACTCTCACTCTCCCAAATGAGTTATTATAGACTGGATTATAGGTGTTCTTGATTTAGTTTATGGTGACAGGCCTCCTTTTGAGATTCCTCAAGATCTCTCTGTCAACCTAAGAGAGACTGAAATGATGATACTGATTGTCGATATTGAAGTTGATCTTTGGAGGAAGCTTTGGCATGACACCCTGACTCATCTTAGACGTCATAGTTTAATTGAAACTTTGCTTTGAGGCCTTGGATGCGCTATTCTAAAATTCTGAGTTCCTTGTCATGCCTCCCAACCTGCTCCCTAACTTTTGAGAAGAAGAGTGGACGCTCTAAATCTGACTATTTATGAAAGCTGGCTTTGACCCTGAGTGCTTGATCTACAAATCTTAAAATCTACCCCTGAAGAGATTAGTCTTTGGATCTTCCGGTCCATAAATCTTTTCAGATATGGCGACTGCGTTATTGAAAAAATCTAATGCCGCTTAGATTTTCCCTATGAACTCATATTCGATGGCTCCGTTATTATAAGCTATAGCCAACTTGAAAGAGGTGTCTCTAAGTTTCTCATGTATAGTATTTTCAATTTTAGACAGACTCTAGTCGTTAATAAGTGGATTATTAGTCTCTTTATCTTAGTCCAGATTTTTTTCGTGATCTTCTTCATCCAAGGTATAATCATCCTCCTCATCGATCTTAGCCCTAAATACAATTTCATTCCCAATTTTAATCTACTTACAAGGTAGGCTGAGGTTCTTGGCTCTGCTTCTCTAGTGCCTCAATTTCTTCTTAAAACAAGGCAATGGCTCTGAGTGCATTTGAGAGAGCTTACTTGTGCTTGTTGAGTTTACTGAGCACGCAGCACAGATTAAGTGAAGTCTGAGCAACTTAATTCTTCGAATAATTGCCTTAAATTTCTATGTCAAGAGTTTGCTTGAGGTATTCAAATGACTCAGCTACCTTGTTCTGCTTGAGGTAGGTGCAGCCCATGTTGTTGAGTGTGAGTGCTTTCAAGCGATATATTGGAGCATAGAGGGAAGAGCCCTTCTGAATGATTTTTTGGTGGTTGAACTCTTCTGGTCGCTTGATTAGCGAAAGTGTGAACAACTGTTACATCAGCTCCACCATCTCCTTGCATTTGGTCAGCAGGGCCAAAGAAAATTCGAAGCGCTGATCGATTGCCGATGTGTTACTGCTCTCCTTCTCTAGCATTGATTGACGGGGCTGCGATGTGAAGGAGCTTGTACTCTTCTAATCAAAGGTGCTCTAGGTTTGCACATACGATTGTGGGTTATCTTGGAGGTTGAGAGCGATTCTATTGGTAGACTTGATAAGTTCTTTGGCCTGATTGAATTCCTTGCTCGAGAGTTCTCTATTCTCCAAGATATTAGAGTTAAGTTGCGTCAGGCACTCTTCCACAAGTATTTTTTGCTGCTTATAGATTTGGAATAGAGTCTTTGAAGGTCTTCTCTACAGATTATTTGCTGCCTCTGTCTCTGGGAGAGTGCCCTCTTGGCTGCTACTGGTCTACTCTGGAAACAGGGGCTTAATCAAGTGTTTGGCAGTGCTTGATTTTTTCATATTTAATTTATTCAATTAGTCCTCAAGAAACAAATCTCTCCCCTCATCACCAATTCAATCTAACTTTCTCATCTAAAACAGATTATACATTTAAAAATATAAGTAGTAATGTTTGTTGTTCACTGATCATTTTATTGCTGCTTGGATTCCTCTTCTTGGACCCCCTCTGCTCCATGGAAATCCTCCTGCTCCTCGTCCACTCTCTCCATCTCCTACACACCAATTTAAATATCAAGGGAGTTAGACTTACATTCCTAGGTGTGATCATGTTATCATAATTATCCTAGCTGCCTCCACCCTACTTTTGAACTTAATACAATAGAAGGTAGGGATATTAAAAAAGTTTTTCATGATTCGAAAAATTGAAAATTTGGATTATCATTTTCACTATTATTGTTGTTGTTGATAGGAATAATTCTAGTTGCTTTGCTGGTACTTGAAACTCTAACCCATGTGCTGGGACTCCTTTAGTATATTGGCGAGAGTGGGGTCGTTCTTAGACTTGTTCATTAGCTCTTGAGCAACAAGCAGACTTATCTCCTTTATTAAGGGGTTCTCTGCAAGTACTTAGGTCTCTGTGTTAAGCTCCCCGACTCCTTTGTTTAGACTTTGCTCGTAGGTCACAGCCAGCTGTTCCCTTGCTTCCACCTCTTGTCTGATTCTGTCCTGGAGTTGGGCCATGTAAATCTTGAGAGTATCTACTTGCTGGTCCCACTGAACTAGTATCTCCCTTCTCTTAGTGAGCTCATATTACTTGGATTCTTGGTCTATCCTCTCCTTGAACCACTGGTGCGAGACGCCTCTCCAGCTGCCGAACAGCAGTCTCAGTCTCCTTCTGAACATATAGTTCTTTGAATAGGCTGCTAGTCTCTTCTCCCTTCTCATTATTTGTGCATGATAGTAATTAATAACATGCATGTATAATAGAAGATAGCCCATCTCTCTGAAAGCAATTCTAACAAGGTACCTCTGATACTTCTTGTTGAGTATCCTGGCAGTGAGCTACTTGGTGCCCTCGTCCTTGCCGAGCTTGTTCTAGATGTCTTGCTCCTTCTGGCTTATCTTGCTCTTCATGTCGTTTATGTGGTTAACCTTCTCTGTTAAGTTCGCTTATTACAAAAACGAATAGTTTTAAATTTTTATTTCTCTTTCCTAATTAAGCGATAGTAATTGGCTTCGTATTCTACCATGTAGTGGGACCTTAGCTAGCTGTACTCCAGCACCAACTTCTCTTTGAACTCTAGGAAAAGTCTGTCATAGCACTTTTTAAAAGTCTGCAGCTGTGCCTAGTCGTCATTGGGCAGAGCTATTCTGCTCTTTATCACTATAGCATTTATAAGCATCTAGCATCATAAGACTCAAATTAAATTCATCTTTGCTTACTTTCATAGGTGGCTGCGTTCTAGGACATGAGGGAAGTGGCCATGTTGTTATTGAACTTCTTCTTAGTAAGCATCTTGATGCTCCTGCCGATGTTTTCACTCATCACGTCTTGAGACTCCCCATAGATGGTGCCTGGGGGAGTGGAGCGGCGTTCCCTCTCCGACTCATCGTCCTCCTCACTGATTCTCGAACCCATGAAGTAAGTCGGCTTTCCCCTATCCGAAAACTCAACTTACAAGCTGTATACTTTCCCATCATCGCTTCTTCTCCCTATATCTAAGTTAATGTTTTAGAATCAACAGTCAAGTAATTCAATAATTGGCTTAGAGCTTACCAGTTGGAGATTAGTTGCCGTCGTCTGAAAACGAGGAGTGCAAATGTGACATCAAATATTTTAAATAAATTTAAATTTTAAACAAATTTATCCTAATGCAGTATCATAAAACAATGGACTACTGCTACTTTTGAATTGACTGGACCTTCTTGGGCTTTCCACTTTGGTAATACTTGCTGGCGCTCACTCCCTTCTATCCTCCAGCTAGGGTGCTTCCCTTCTTGGGTTTCTTGTATATAGCTACATCCAACTAAAAACATATTAGGATGGCCATATTATATTAACTATTTGATCTTACCTCATTCCTTGCGTTTTCATAGACGTTCCTGAGGTTTTAGGTAATTCCATCCTCTACTCCAAGATGCTTCTCTGCAAAGTTGACTGCCTTTTTATAACTGAGGATGGCTGCAGGGTAGGACCTCAAGAACTCCTGCTCCACACCCATGTTGTGATAAGCAATTGCCAGCACTGCTGTCCTATCCTTGGAATTCCCATCTCCTATAGCTGATGAACAAATATTAATAATGAATTATTAATTATGAACTTGCAAGCTCCTCATCATCGTCTGCATTTGCACCGTTAGCATCTAGTCTCTTCCTGAGCATGAGCTCTTGGAGTAGGATGACTGCAGACATAGCATGGTTCAAAGCCAGTTCGTGCTTGTTCAATTGAGAGAGCACTGCACAGATGTTCAAGTGGGTATCTGCTTGGATCTCTGGACGATGCAGTCTAGATTCAATTTGCAAAGCCTTTTATAAGAAAGTCAAAGCTGTTCTCATCTTTCCAATCCTACAAGAATATTGAAATTGTTTCAAGGGGGTCGACTCGCTTTAGAACAAAATTTTTATTCACTTTGTGCTGCTTATTTTTTTTTTAATCTCCTTTTGATTAATTGTCAAATTGTAATTATTTGAGGCAGTTAAATTGATTATAAAAAAGCATAGAAATAATAAAAATGAATCCCAAAATGAAAGATTTAGAGGTCGAATAAAATTTTACTTTTAAAAAAAAAAACAAAACTTAAATTAAAAACTTGTAAATTTAAAGCAAGTAAAACCCATCACCAGTTTGTTAGTATTGATTTTACCTTCGATAGTAGCAAGCCATGTTGTTGAAAGTCATAGCCTATCCCAGTTCGTTATTCTCACAGAGTTCCTCAGATTTCTTGAGCAGATCTATTGCACTGTTGATGTCCTCCTTCTTCAGATAGTAAACCGACAGAATGTTGCTGATCTCACACAGTTGTTTGCAAGAACGAGTGAACTACATCCAAATTTAGCCTTATGGATATTCATGAGAATGGGTGAGCAAGTTTCCAGTTTTATAACTTACCTCTCGACTGTTTGTGCCGAAAGTCTGCTTCTTTATTTTTAGCAACTCTTCTATTATCCCAATTGCCTCTACGTATTTGCTCTATACCACAGTTGCTCAAACCATTTTTCAAAGTTACCTCTTATTAAAAATTAAAAAGGATTGTATAGTATATATTTCTTATTGATAGGACTTGGCGGCTTCTTCTAGCTTCCTAATTTCAGCGACGATGCCATTATCAGAGGCATCATCAACTTGAGCTGCAGCTCCTCCATTGGAATTCATATTGATTTTGTTAATTATTTTATCAACTCTCTCCAGAAAATGAAATACTCAAAATACAGACATCATCAGAAGCAATATCAATTTCCAATATTAGAGTGAAGGCACAATTTCATGTTAGTCAGAAATAAATAAGGAAGTGCATTCTAGAAGGAGAGTGAGAATTTTCTAGACTTGGAAGGGCAAATATAAAAGAGAGAGCTGCTGCTTTAATGCAATAATTTATTTATTTCGAATATCTTACAGTTACCACTAGAATTAGTAGTAATTCATTATAGCTTATTGATTGGAAGTTAACTCTTCGCATATCTAAGCATGGTTGAACTCGCCAGACAAGGATCCTCTATCCCAGTTTCCACCCACCAGCTTGAGAGCGCAGTGCTCCCACTCCACATTGACAAGGCATGGGCTCTCTTCAAGGAGCTTGCCCTCGACAAGATCGTCCCCGCCAAGGTCACATCAACTAAGTTCACCTCCGGTGGACCTGGCCAGATCGACTCCATCCTCGAGATCCATTACGCTGATAAATGTTGTATTCTTCACTCTTTTACAATGTATGATGGAGCAAAGTGGGAGCTAAGACTCAACGAGATCTCTGAGCTCCGCCACTCAGTCGGCTACCAGGTCATCTCCACTGAGCCTGCTCATCAAGCCACCAGTATCCAGGGCCACATCTCCCTCAGATCAGTCACTGAGGACGCCACCACATATGTTGAGTGGTCCACCGACTTCTCCAACGATGCTGACGCCAATGTGATCTCAGACCAGAAGTACAAGAAGCTTGAGTTCTTCGCTGAGCTCAAGAAGAACCTCGCCGCCCAGCAGCACTGAACAGACTTGTTCTCGCTCCCAGAAAGGTTCACCTTGCTTGGAAAGAGTGAAAGAGCATGTCTTGTTAAAATATAAATTGATTCCCTTATAAACCAAGAAAGTACTCAGAGTAAGTAAAACGTATGTTTATAGTTAGGTTTAAGCATAGTTAATTCAGATAAAAGTTAGTTGCACACATCTTAACCAAACATTTAAGATATCTCATTTTCGTGATTCCATCATTAGATATTTTGAACTTCACTTGCGCACTCTACTGATTGAATTCAAAGAGAAGAGAGAATCAAAGTAGCGTTGAATGATTTTATAATTAGGATTTGAGTGTGTGTTGCTAGTTAACAGATTTATTGATAGTGTTTGTAAAGAATGAATCAGATGTTGGCAGGGGCGGCACCTCCATACTTGGCTTCAAGCTTGGCCCATTTGTTCTCTGAATCTTTGCTCTTAGTTTACTTGTTCTTGTCTTCACTGGTTGCTACTTTCGTGAGCTATTCGAAATTGTCAGGATCAATCTCCATGTAACTTCTTATCACTGTGTAAATGGAAAATTTAAATCCCACTCTCTCAAATACTTATGGAAATGTGTAAGTTATAGTTTGAACGGTCTGATTCCAGTGAGATTGCTGAGAGCCAACTATGAGATTCTTGACAATTAGAGGGTAGGCTGTCTATTTGTTTTGCTTCACCAGTTTTTAAATGGTGTCTGAGTTTAGGAGCAGCAGAGCCCTTTCAGCAGCTTGATAGTGCATGGATTGCGATGTCTTGATAACTCGCTTGAGTAGCTTCGGTCCGAAATCAGCAAACTTTTGAGAGATTACCACAGGGTGGGAATCAAGAAGTTCTTCAATCTCATTCAGGAAGATTACCTCCTTAGCTGGGTTGGTGATAGGCCAAACCTTTACCAAGCCTTTAACTAGAGTCACACTTAGAGAGCTGTCCTTCTCTAGGAAGTTCTTTATGCACAATTGCAGCTGAGTGTTGAAGTATGAAATTAAGCGTAGCAATATATTCAAAGTTAGAGAGAGTCTTGACTTTATGGAGAGGCACCATGACCCTTGCGAAGAAGTCTTAATGCTCTGGCTTAAGAGGAATGTTGAAGCCTGAAATAATAGAGGAGAGAATTTCAAGTAGCTCAGTAAGTCCGTTGTGAGTTTCATGCTCGTAGGTCACTCTTAGCAGCAGATTCATAACAGTGGTTCGGATTGGGTTTCTCAGAGCCATGAACTTCCCATATAAAAATATTAGCTGAATTAGAGTGAGAGTAGCATATATTCTGTGTAGGATGGTCTTTAGGTAGTCTCTTTCACGGGGATCTTCTGAGTCAAAGAGATCCACCATCTGCTTAATGAAGGAGTTGCTGATGTTTGCTGCAATAGTGGCTGAGGAAATTGTAGTTGACATCACAAATTTAAGCAGTAGCTCGTATACTATACACACCTAAATAAGCATATTGAATTCATTAGAAGATATGAAGATATAGGGGATAATTGCAAGTGAGGCCATGCTTCCTCAAGATGAGGCTCGTCCTCGTCAGGATCCACTTGTGAGGACTTTTTGTTTACTATAGTAAGTATATTAGAATTTGATATTGACTTGAAGTGTGTAACCCCTTTCCCCGTAAATTGGCTCCAATATTAGTAATATGAATTTGATGAATGGACTTACCCTTGTTAGTGAAGGTCCTGAAGACATTAGACTCGATAAGTTTGACAGCCTCCTTGAGGATAGATTCATTCATTAGAACTTAGAAGGCAGCAGGGTCTTCAAGAATATCGATTATCTCAATCAGCGTCTCCTTCTTCTATTCTTTGAATTCTGTGTCCTTCTTGTTATCCGAGAAATCGGCTAACTTATAGCACGCTCTCAGTTTAGCAATATAGAGCTGCTTCCACATCTCAATGTCAACATCTGCAAACAAGAATTAATTCAAAGCATGGAGAACTAGAATAGAGGCGATACAGTAAGTTTTGAAGGGCTCAAAGGGTGTGCACGTAATTTGAAAAACAACTTACCCTTAAAAGAGGGAAGACTTTAGATATCCATCTTTTAGAAATCTGCTCTCTGTCGGCCGTTCATCCCGCCCAGGAGAGCATGTTAGTTTTATTCCTTTCGCTGCTCTGGTTTTATTACTCCAGACATGAAAACAAATTTTAACTTCTCATTCTAGATTATCTTAAAGTAATATTTGCTAAGAATGGTTAGACTGTGTAAAATAGGTTACGATATTGGAGGGCATCTCTTTGGGGAGTTTGAGGAGGGCTTTCGCTTACATGACTTTGCCAGTTGCCATATTCTTAATCTTCTATTATAATTTTGATAGACCCTTTCTGACACTAATTATAACAGTCTCAATTTATAAATTTATCACCATTCTTAAGGAATACCTTAGTTGAAGAATAGTCAATGAACTTTAGCACAAAGGGAAATAAGGATATAAAATTCTGTTATGGTAAAATCATTTGACTTTATATCATTTGTCTTGAGTGATGGTAATTGGATTAGCTTGGTGCGTGTGGTGGGTGGTCTCTTGATCTCTGAGGTAGTCCCTCCACATCTAGCTGTAAATCGAGTCTTCTTTCTCCAAAAGCTCCCAGTGAGAACAAAATAAATTTATAATCACATGATTAGTGAGATCCTTGCTCTGCGACTCTTCCATTGGCCATGACATAGATGGTGTCAACATTTATGATACTGGAGAGCCTATGTGCGCAATAGATTACAGTCTTGTCTCTGAGTAGAGTATCCAAGCAGTCAGCTATTTCCTTCTCTATGTGAGGGTCTAAGTTACTCGTTGCCTCATCAAACAGGAATATCTTTAAACACAATTTATTTGTAAGATGTCTTTATAATCTGAGAGTCCTTCTTGAGGAGAGCCCTTGCAATGAGAATCCTTTGCCTCTCTCCGCCTGATAGTTTAGAGCCAAGGTCTCCTACTTAAGATTCGTAGCCATTCTCCATAGTCAGAATACGCTCATGGATCTAGCACTTCTTAGCAACTTCCATCACCTCCTCCAAGGTGGCCTCTGGATTTCCATACTTTAAGTTGAACAAGATGCTGTCGTTGAATAGAATGCCGTTCTATGGCACCACGCTGATGTACTTTCTGAACGATTCAAACTTCAAGTATAATTAAAAAGGAAATCATAGACAAGTCTTTGACATCTTGTCCATCTATCAGCACTTATCCTTCTGAAGGATCGTAAATTCTTGTCTATAGAGGGTTAAGTTAAAAATAGAGTTTCTTACCATGAGATTGAGCAAAGTAGTCTTGCCAAAGCCACTGTAGCCCACTATTGCGTTAGTGGACTTTGGTTTTATTGAAATTGTGAGATCATCAAACAGTAAGGCTGTGTTAGAGTCAAAATAATATGAACTAACTTTATATGTATATATATATTTGTATGGTTAAGTCTTTTTCCTTTTGCTCTTCCTTGGTTTTATCAGTTTTCTTAAGCGTCTGATCTCCAATCAGATGCCTGAATTTAACTCCATTCAACTCAATCTATCCCTGCCTGTAATTAAACTCCTTAGCATCATAAATTAAACCCCTTCACATCATAACATATTTGCATCTGGCTTTTCCTAGACGAGAGGCTATTACTAAACTACAAAGTAGAGATCTTCCATTTCTACTTGAGACTGGTCTATCTACCTGAAAAGCGTACCCATGTTATTCAAGGGTCCACTAAGCTGCAAGAACAGAGCCTGGAGCATCACGAAGTCTCCAGGCGTTAGTAAACCAATCGACACATGGTAAGCTGAGAGAGCTAGATTTACTGTCAAACCTACTGAGAATATAGCTTGTTAACCAATATTCAACTTCCCAAGTGTATCCTGAATAAACACTGCAGAGTCCTTAATCTGTTTAGCAAGATAAAGGTAACAAAGTATATGAAATTTAATCTTTGTGAGGAGCTTCTTGTATCTCTAAGCCTCCAGCTTCTGGTTGTTGTAATTCTTGACTGTCTCAAAGTTGACCATGGTTTCATTAAGATAGAACTCACTCTTCTTTTCCATGTTCTTGTTTTTGCGAATGAGTGTCTGGCGGTAAGAGCTATACCACTTTGTGAAAGCAGTGTAGGCTGAGAGAGTGGCCAGCATGTTCACTAGATAAGGAGTCCCGCAGTAGAAGTACAGAGTGCCACAGAGAAGCACGAACTCAAAAGCAACTGGAGCGAAGAATCCCAAACTGAATCTTAAAGCGCTCTCCATCGACTTCACTGTATAATTAAATGCTACTATGATATGAGATAGCATATTCATCACTGCTTTGACGATGGCGAAGACAGTATTCTTGGAGGAAACTTTATGGAAGTAAATATCCAGCTGATGCAAATGATTGAAGGCGTGGAGAGACAAATTCTTCAACGCTATTTAGATCACACCAACTACCTGGTTCATTCTTATCTCTTAGAAGATTCACAAGAAAGCACATCATTAAACATTATAAGTAAGAGAGTGGATAGGAATCTTGCAGATCCGAAAGCAAGAATAGAGAGCAGAGCTAGTTGGATGTCCATTTTGGAAGCCTCAGATAGAGCGTTGACAGCACTCTTAAGGAAGAATGGACTTGCGATGGCTAAGGATTTGGAGAGTGCAAGGAAAAGAGTGGAGGTCCAGAGAGTCCTCTTGGTCTCGTCGTTGTAAATGAAAGGCTTCACAAAGTTCCTGATTTCTTCCTTGCTTGCCCTATGAAAGCATAACTGCAATGACTTTTAACTTACTTTTGCTTTGCAGTATTCTTGAGGTATGGTACCTTGTCTAGATTTGCTATCTTTTCATCTTTCTTCTCCTCTGGCTTTGCTTCTATATGACAAATCAAGACTCGAAGTTAATTAACTGCAGAGGTTACCTTGCTTATTGGTAGAAAAGCTAGAAGATGCTTATGTTAGCAGGTATTTGTAGCTATTATAAGGTTTCATGGGTGTGAATCTCTCTCCATAGCCCATGTGATGCTGTGAGCATTTAATGAGATTCGTAGTGAGTTATGGCTGCTGAGCGAATTTGATCATCATCATTTTAAAACCAAACTTTATTAATTTAAATGGTAAAAAGTGTCAGTGTGAGGGTGTCTCTCTATAATCATTAACTCACTAAGCAAGTACAGTTGCGAATTCGAAATGTGAAATAAGAAATGTGACAGTCTCTCTCTCTAAAGCAACCGTGCTCTCATTTGTAAATCTTTTTATAAGTAATATTATTGCTCAAATTAATTACACTTGCTCTGCACATTTATTTGCTATCTTATTTTTTATCTTTGTGATAATAATTAATTTTTAGTTAAAGGAAACAAAAGAAAATGCCTATGGAAAATATGGTCCACATGTTCGGTGGTACCAAGAAGAAGTCCAC